>JAODAL010010375.1:0-105512 GCA_025379985.1 Phyllomedusa bahiana | reverse complement strand
GCGCCGCATTTTGGGACCCCCTGGTGGACGGATCCAAACTTGAATTTTGCAGTGTGATTTCCATTGCTTTCAATGTAAAAAACGCTCAGTGTTCAGACGAGAGTGATCGCCGAATGAGCGTTTACTTGCTTCTTTCGGATCTTTTCTAGAACTGTCATGTCAATTCTTGATCCAAAAGGAGCCCTATTATAAACAAATTGGGGTGCGATTCTGCTGCACCCAACACGCATCCAAACACGCAGCTGCATGTTGGATCGATTTAAACGGATGCGATTTTCAGATCCAAAAACGCTTTTGTGGAACAACCCTAAAGGGGGTGGGATATATCAGTAAACCGGCCCTTTTAAACTCCCCCCCTGACCAGGGCCTCTTTTCATTTATTTGTACATAAGGTTTTTATTTTTATGTAAACACGGTTTGGGATGTCAGGTTTTTTTTATTAACATTTCATTTTTTGGGGTGTGTGTTTTTGTTTTTTATTCTATTTTACACATTGTACCCCAAAAAATAAAGGGGTTTTCTTACTAAAAAAGTTTTGCTTTTCAACTTTTAGAGAAAGCTAATTGAAGACTTTAAATACATTACTCTTTTGATTTTACCTTCTTCATAAGGGTTTGTTCACCACGGCTTGAAATGCTGCGTACTTCAGCGCGCATTTGCAGCGTTTGTGCATTACACGCGGCGGAAATGCGCGGGCCCCAATTACGGTAATTCATGCTCTCATAGAGAGGCTATGGATTACGCGTCGTCCCCCGCGCCCTACAATACGTGCACATACTATAAGTGCCGCAATAAACGTTTGTGAACATACTCTAAGAGAGTTTTATATGTTTGTGAGGGCACATTTACAACCATAATGTTCCTTATGATTGGGAGAGAGCTGAGTGTAAAAATCACTATGGACAGAACTCATCTCAGGCAAGTCTAATTATCTATAATAAGATTATCTTTTATTTTCAGTTAAGCACTGTTTTCACTCCTCAGAGCACCTGTTAGGGTTTGTTTACTCAAATCAAAATCTCCTTTACTCTTTGGGAATGTCTCAGCTGCTAGTTATAGAGAAGCTAAATAGGTAATTACAGCTAAAGAACTAACGCGCAGCCTGAGGAGGGCAGAGGATTGACAATCTGCTTGTGACTCAGTGAAACAGCATAGTGAGAAAAATCAGCAAAGGACAGAAAAAGACCTTTTCACATCATTTTTTTTGGGTGATTTCCCCTTTAACTGGGGCTTATATGTTAGCCCCAGCTACACAGGAAATACACCCACTGAAGTCACCGCAGAGCTGATCTGGGTCTGATAATACCCAGCAGCTCATGCAGTTACTGAGCCCCAATGGTCATGTGACTGCTGGCGCCAGAAGGCTTCCTGCTGCTCTGTATGGCACTTATTGAGAGCTGTGTACACAAGATTCAAGAGGGCAGGGAAGGTAATAATTCATCCCTGCCTTCTTAGTCGAGAGCCCAGGCTGCTGACAGCCGGCTCTCCACCCGCACATCTGCACAATTAGGCACAATTAGGCAATGTTCACACGGCAATAATTGCGGGACGTATTTCGCCCGCAATTACACCATGTGCTCGGGAGTGGGGGCTGGGCGGGAGGGCTGGCAGCCCACATCACCGCGCCGTCCGCGCTAAGCAGAGAGGCTGGAGCGTGGCGCATCGGGGGAGCGTGGAACAAGGTAAGTGATTTTATTATTTTTACCTGCACTATAGCTGCCTAATAGCCCCCTTGCCTGCCTATATACCCCCCAGGCCTGCCTGCATACCCCCCCAGCAGCCTGCCTGCATGGCCCCCAGCTGCCTATATACCCCAGCCTGCCTATTATATACCCCAGCTACCTATATTACCCCCAGGCCTGCCTATATAACCCCCGGACTGCCTATATACCCCCAGCCTGCCTATATATTACCCCCAGCCTACCTATATACCCCCATCCTGCCTGCGTAGCCCCCAGCCTGCCTGCATAGCCCCAGCCTGCCTATTATATCCCCCAGCCTGCCTATATACCTCCCAGCCTGCCTATATACCTCCCAGCCTGCCTATACACCCCCCAGCCTGCCTATATACCCCCCAGCCTACCTACATAGTCCCCCCCCCAAGCCTGCCTACAAATTCCCCCCCAAGCCTGCCTATATAGCCCCCTAAAGCCTGCCTATATAGCCCCCTAAAGCCTGCCTATATAGCGCTCTAAGTCTGCCTGCCTGAATAGCCCTATAGTCCCCGTGAAGCACGTCTACCGATATAGCCCCCTAAAGCTTGCCTACCTATATAGCCCCCGAAGCCTGCCTGTCTACTTATATGGGGCTCCTTTCGCTACCTAAACCCTGCCTACCTACCTATATGGCCCCTATAGCTCACCTAACTCCTGTCTACCTGTATGGCTCCCTATAGCTGCCTGTCTATATGGGGACTCTATTGCCTACCTAAACCTTTCCTATCTGGGGCTCCATATAGCCAGGGGGGGCTGGTGCTGGAAAAGTCAGGATTCTACGATATTTGTGTCTAAATCTCCAGGGTCAAGTGGTCAGGAGATGTTATCATGGCAGTCTGGACCGGATGCAGAACAAAAGGGAAAGTCAACGACTCGTCAGAGGAACATCACCTGTGAGTCACACGATGTAACTACACTGTAATCACTTATATGTCTGCACAGGCTGTCTACCACTATATGGTCACTATACGGTGGTTATATACAGTCTGCAGAGCCTGTGTACACTAGTATATACTACTATATGGTCACTATATGGCGGTACTATTGGTCTTTGTATACTGATCAGTAATAAAGTAGGGGTGTTATTTAGTCACTATGTGGTGGTAATTTGTGGTCGTGTTCTGGCAGTATGATCAGGTCTCTGGCTGTACACTGCTGGGGCTGTAGGTCTCGGGCTGTACACTGCTGGGGCTGTAGGTCTGGCTGTACACTGCTGGGGCTGTAGGTCTCTGGCTGCACACTGCTGGGGCTGTAGGTCTCTGGCTGTACACTGCTGGGGCTGTAGGTCTGGCTGTACACTGCTGGGGCTGTAGGTCTCTGGCTGTACACTGCTGGGGCTGTAGGTCTCTGGCTGAACACTGCTGGGGCTGTAGGTCTCTGGCTGTACACTGCTGGGGCTGTAGGTCTGGCTGTACACTGCTGGGGCTGTAGGTCTGGCTGTACTCTGCAGGGGCTGTAGATCTCTGGCTGTACACTGCTGGGGCTGTAGATCTCTGGCTGTACACTGCTGGGGCTGTAGATCTCTGGCTGTACACTGCAGGGGCTGTAGATCTCTGGCTGTATACTGCTGGGGCTGTAGATCTCTGGCTGTACTCTGCAGGGGCTGTAGATCTCTGGCTGTACACTGCTGGGGCTGTAGATCTCTGGCTGTATACTGCTGGGGCTGTAGATCTCTGGCTGTACACTGCTGGGGCTGTAGATCTCTGGCTGTACACTGCTGGGGCTGTAGATCTCTGGCTGTATACTGCTGGGGCTGTAGATCTCTGGCTGTACACTGCTGGGGCTGTAGATCTCTGGCTGTACACTGCTGGGGCTGCACACTGCTGGGGCTGTAGGTCTGGCTGCACACTGCTGGGGCTCAGGCTCGGACTGGGCCGCCGGGGGACCGGGGAATCCCCCGGTGGGCCCCCCGAGCCGCTGTGGGCCCCGGAGGCAGTGCCGTCGCTCACCGGGGCCCGGCCGCGCATCCGGTCACTGAACGCCCGGGACCTGCGTCCCGAGCGGCCAAAGACCGGACCAGGAGTTGGGGACTAATGTTCCCGACTCCCGGGGCTGCGCCTATGCAGGGCGGCAGTACGGAGCCGGCGGCAGCTCGGAGCGGCCGGGAGCCGGAGCCAGGTAAGTGGCTGTTTGTTGTTTTTTTTTTACTACCTAAGTGGGCCCTGGCTAATAAAGGGGGCCCTGTGGCTATAAAGGGGGCCCTGTGGCTATAAAGGGGGCCCTGTGGCTATAAAGGGGGCCCTGAGGCTATAAAGGGGGCCCTGACTAACAAGGGGGCCCGGGGTCTAATAAGTGGGGCCTGAGGATATAAATGGGGCCCTGGCTCAAAAAGGGGGCCCTGACTATAAAGGGGGCCCTGGCTAATAAAGGGGGCCCAGAGTATAAAGGGGGGCCCTGGCTAATAAAGAGGGCCCTGGCTCATAAAGGGGGCCGGGACTAATAAAGGGGGCCCTGACTATAAAGGGGGGCCCTGACTTATAAAGGGAGGCCCTGATTTAATAAAGGGGAGGCCCTGACTATAAAGGGGGTCCTGACTATAAAGGGGGGCCCTGACTGCAAAGGGGGGCCCTGACTATAAAGGGGGCCCTGACTAATAAAGGGGGCCCTGAATACAAAGGGGGGCCCTGGCTACCTCAAGGGGGGCCCTGGCTACCTCAAGGGGGGCCCTGGCTATATAAAGGGGGCCCTGGCTACATAAAGGGGGCCCCTGGCTACATAAAGGGGGCCCCTGGCTACATAAAGGGGGTCCCTGACTAACTAAGGGGGCCCTGGCTACATAAAGAGGGACCCTGGCTACATAAAGGGGGGCCCTGACTACATAAAGGGGGCCCTGACAACATAAAGGGGGCCCTGGCTACCTAAAGGGGGCCCTGACTACCAAAATTTACTAAAGGCCCGGGACTACATAAAGGGGGGCCCTGACCCAATTAAGGGGGTCTGGCTCATAAAGGGGACCCGGGACTAACTTTGGGGGTCCTGGCTCCTAAAGGGGGGCCTGGCTCCCTTTTAAGGGGGGCCCTGGTTTTACCTAAATACTAAGGGGGCCCTGACTACCTACACACTAGCTAAAGGGTGGGCCCTGACTTCCTGCACACTAGCTAAAGGGTGGGCCCTGACCTCTATGTGGTCTCTATATGGCAGTGTTGTAGGTTATACCTGAGCTGGTGTCTGACCTCTATGTGGTCTCTATATTGTGTGTTGTGGGGTTATACCGGGAGCTGGTGTCTGACCTCTATATGGTCTCTATATGGCAGTGTTGTGGTTATACCTGAGCTGGTGTCTGACCTCTATGTGGTCTCTATATGGCGGTGTTTTTGATTAAAACCTGAGCTGGTGTCGGACCTTTATGTGGTCTCTATATGGCGGTGTTTGTAGATTATACCTGAGCTGGTTGTCGGACCTCTATGGGGGTCTCTATATGGTGGTGTTGCAGGTTATATCTGAGCTGGTGTCTGACCTCTATGCGGCCTGGTGTCTGTAGGTTATACCTGAGCTGGTGTCTGACCTCTATTGGTCTCTATATGTCGGTGTTGTAGGTTATACCTCAGCTGGTGTCTGACCTCTATGTGGTCTCTATATGGCAGTGTTGTGGTTATACCTGAGCGGGGTGTCTAAACTCTATGTGGTCTCTATATGGCAGTGTTGTAGGTTATACCTGAGCTGGTGTCTGACCTCTATGTGGTTCTATATGCGGTGTTGTAGGTTATACCGGAGTGGTGTCTGATCTCTATGCGGTCTCTATATGGGGGTGTTGTAGGTTATACCTGAACTGGTGTCGGCCCTCTATGTGGTGTCTTATAGGCAGTGTTGTGGTTATCCCTGAGCTGGTGTCTGACCTCTATGTGGTCTCTATATAGCGGTTCTTGTAGATTATACCTGAGCTGGTGTCTGACCTCTATGTGGTCTCTATATGGTGGTGTTGTAGGTTATAGCTGAGCTGGTGTCTGATCTCTATGCGGTCTCTATATGGCGGTGTTGTAGGTTATACCTAAGCTGGTGTCTGACCTCTATGTGCTCTCTATTTGGTGGTGTTGTAGGTTATATCGGCGCGGGTATAGTGGCAGCGTACATGTGTCCCTGATTGTAAGAGTGAGGGAACACCTGACCCTGTGATAGGAGTTACACTTTCTTTCTTGCTGGTGTTTATTTTAGAAGGTGGTGAGGTGCGTGACCAAGGGAAACGTGGAGGGGGGTCTTGTCTGTGGGTGGGGGGGGGGAATATGGATGGAGCGACTTAGCCCGGTGTCTATGATCGGTTAGACTGACAAATGTGTGACTGCAGTGTACTACACAATACCGTTCTGTGTTGAAACACTGTAAATTTTGTGGTTAAAATGGGGGGCATTTATGTCGAGAGGTCGGTAACATTTTCATTACAGTAGGGTGGGCCCCCAAAATCAACTCCCTGTGAGCCCAGACCCTCAGTTCGGCACTGCTGGGGCTGTAGGGGCTCTGGCTGGGACCTGCTGGGGGCTGTAGCCTCTGGCTGTCCTGCTGGGGCTTTTAGGTTGGCTGTACCTGCTGGGGTGTAGGTGGCTGTACCTGGGGGGTAGGTCTGGCTGTACACTGCTGGGGTGTAGGTTGGCTGCACACTGCTGGGGCTGTAGCTCTGGCTGCACACTGGGGGCTGTAGGTCTTGGTGCACACTGCTGGGGTGTAGTCGGCTGTACACTGCTGGGGCTGTAGATCTCTGGCTGCCACTGCTGGGGCTGTGCTCTTGGCTGCAACTGCTGGGGCTGTAGGTTTTGGGGGTACACTTCTGGGGCTGTAGGTCTCTGGCTGTCATGTGGGGTGGGAGGTCTTGGCCCGCACACTGCTGGGGCCTGTAGGTTGGCTGCACCCCTGCTGGGGCTGTAGTTCTGGGGTGCACATGCTGGGGTGTAGCTCTCTGGCTGTACACTGCTGGGGTGTGGTCTCTGGCTGCATGCTGGGGCTGTTTTCCTCTGGCTGTACAAGCTGGGGCTGGAGGTCTCGGCTGACACTGCTGGGGCCCGTGGTCTCTGGCTGCACACTGTGGGGCTGTAGCTCTTGGCTGTACATGCTGGGGCTGTAGGCTTGGCTGCACACTGCTGGGGGGGGTAGCTTTGGCTGTACACTGCTGGGGCTGTAGGTTGGCTGTACACTGCTGGGGATGTAGGTCTTGGCTGTACACTGGCGGGGTGTAGGTTTGGCTGCACACTGCTGGGGCTGGTAGGTCTCGGCTGTACATGTGGGGTGTAGGTCGGCTGCACATGCTGGGGCTGTAGGTCGGTGCACACTGTGGGGCTGTAGGTCTGGCGTACACTGCTGGGGCGTAGGTCTTGGCGTACACTGCTGGGGTGCAGGTCTCTGGCTGAAAAACTGCTGGGGCTGTGGTCTCTGTGTAATGTGGGGCTGTAGGTTGGCTGTACACTGTGGGGCTGTAGGTCGGCTGTACCGCTGGGGCATGGTTGGGCGTACACTGCTGGGCTGTAGGTTGGTGTACACTGCTGGGGCTGTAGGTTGGCTGCACACTGCTGGGGCTGTAGGTCTGGCGTGCACACTGCTGGGGCTGTAGGTCTCTGGCTGCACATGCTGGGGCTGTAGGTCGGCTGTACACTGGGGGCTGTAGCTCTCTGGCTGCACACTGTGGGGCTGTAGGTCTGGCTGTACACTGCTGGGGCTATAGGGTTGGCTGATAAATGTGGGGCTGTAGGTTGGGGTGTACATGCTGGGGCTATAGGTTGGCGTACACTGCTGGGGCTGTAGGTCTGGCTGTACCTGCGGGACGAAGGTCTCTGGTGCACACTGCTGGGGTGTAGGTCTGGGTGCACACTGCTGGGGCTGTAGGTCTTGGCTGTACCTGCTGGGGTGTAGGTCTGGTGTACACTGCTGGGGCTGGGAGGGTCTTGGCTGACTGCTGGGGCTGTAGGTCTGGCTGCCCCACTGCTGGGGTGTAGGTCTGGCTGCACACTGCTTGGGGGGTGTGCTCTTCTGTGCACACTGTGGGGCTGTAGGTTTTCTGGCTGTACACTGCTGGGGCTGTAGGTCTGGCTGTCATGTGGGGCTTGTAGGTTTTGGCTGCACACTGCTGGGGCTGTAGGTCTCGGGCTGTACACTGCTGGGGCTGTAGGTCTGGCTGTACACTGCTGGGGTGTAGGTTCGGGGTGTACACTGCTGGGGCTGGGAGGGGCTGGCTGTACACTGCTGGGGCTGTAGATCTCTGGCTTTACACTGCTGGGGCTGTAGATCTCTGGCTGTACACTGCTGGGGCTGTTAGGTCTGGCTGCACACTGCTGGGGCTGTAGGTTGGCCCGTACACTGCTAGGGCTGTAGGTCTTGGTGCACACTGCTGGGGCTGTAGGTCTGGCTTTACACGCTGGGGCTGTAGCTTCTGGCGTACACTGCTGGGCTGTAGGGTCTCTGGCTGTACACTTTCTGGGGGGTGTAGGTCTCTGGCTGCACATTTCTGGGGCTGTAGGTCTCTGGCTTTTACATGTAGGGTGGTACACTTTCTGGGGCTGTAGATCTCTGGCTGGACACTGCTGGGGCTGTAGATCTCTGGCTGCAACTTCTGGGGCTTGTAACTATTTTTTGGATTTTTTTAATTTTCCCTTGACTTTCAATATTTTTTAAAGATTCTTAAATTCTGCAGTTTTCAAATTTGGCACTAGGTCTATTTTAGTCTGACACTTCCGTTCTGTAGAGAAGATTTTCTCCTCATTATCAGTAAAAGCAGGGGTTACACTGAATATGACACCAATGTGTTAGATAACCAGGTTCCCACAGTCACATAGGGGGGATGTCACAGCTTCCCTCTCTGCACAACTGATTCTTCCAGGTCACAGAGCCCAGAAAACTCTCTATAGAAGACTGGTCAGTCTTAGGCTCTCATGTGCATGAAGGCTGCTGTAAATATCTTTCCCAACGCTGTTAAGCAGCTCAGGCAAAATGGCTTTCCCCATAATCAATATAGACGGACCGAATTGAGAAATCTACAAATAAATAAAAACGGCGAAGAAGAAAACAATATGAATCAGGGTCTTGATTTAAGAAGTAAAAAAAAATTAGAGACAGATTCCCTTTAAGGTACTGGCTGTTCACTTGTTGCCTTATATATCCCACCCCTTGATAGGTGCCATTGTAAATAAGAAATCAATGGTATTCCCTTAAGGCCTTGTTCACATAACGTGTTCGTGCTCGGCTGCCAGTATATCTTGGAATACCATCAAAAGAGTCTTCAGACTTATACCGCTGCATAGCTATAGGCTATAATAGGACTAAAAGGTAGTATCTTGTGGACTGTTTAAATCTGTTTTTGTCGGTATACGTTTTATTGAAGGGTATAGAATACTAGACTAAGATTTTTTTCATATACAAGTGAAACATATACCGGCATAATACAGACCAAGCTGGTCACAAGTAGTCTATATTTAGTATATTAAAGCCTATGGCTATGCCTCAGTATATGTTTGAATACATTTTTGCTGTCGTTTCACCATATAGCAGTAGCAGAAGGCAAGAAGGTCATGTGAACAAGGTCATGTTTCTACAGCCTAAAGATCAATTGTCGGACACATCTCAGGAATTTTGGAAGTCAAAGCAGCTTCAAACTTTTTGGGTTGTTATTCATTAAAGGGGATGTATCGCTTCATCAGTTTGGCTGTTTTCTTGTAGCTTCATTTTCTCAGTTCCTGAAATCCAGGGGTGTTGCTTCCCCTCCCAGCTGTGTGTTTCTTAAACTGAAGGGGGTGACTCATCCCCCCCTTCACGTTCATGCTCGCTCCCGAGGTCAGTGTGCTTTTCCCCCCCCCCCCTCTCTGTCTGAGCCCACATGCCTGTGGTTTCTCCCCCCTATGCTTTATTTTGAAAAGTTTTTTTGTTTACATAGCAACCCTGCATTCACTGACAGTCTTTCTATGAAAAAGGCATGATTCTTTTTCCCTCAAGCTGGAGGTTTGTTACGTTGAATCCGTTTTAGAACTCACCCAGAGCAACAGATCTGTCTCCTTTCTATTTTTCCAGGGAGGACGGAGCATTAGGACCGAGGCACAATTCTGCTGTTTTTTTGATTGTAGAAGCAGCTGCATGTTACTGTGGTGCTGCGGGCTATGCAGAGGATAGAGGCAGGAATGCAACCCCCCGTGAATACAGCAGGGGCCAGACAGAATGTAAATTAGTAGGCCGGCCCAATGAAATAAAAAGGAGGGGGAATCAAGGAGCACGGGGGAACAGGTTTAACAAAACAAAGAATAAGGGGAGATAGTGAAAACGAGACGCTTTGCAAATGAATCCAATTGCAAATTGCTTTTTTTCAAGTCCTCTTATTTGAAGACTTTTTAAATGAAATGAAACAACCCCTTTAAAATGCAAAAAAAGTTTCTTTACTTGGCCTTTTAAATTTGGCTCCTGAAGTGGCAATTACCTCCTAAACCATGGACCTACCCAAGGGTTGAGGTTACATTCTAAATTACCATTTAGGTTTCTTTTTCTAAGAATCTTACCTTTTTATTAATTCAATCGGGCCCCAAACCTTGGCTTCACACCTATCGGGAGTAAATTTCGGTGGATGGCCAAGGTCATCCTAGTTTCTTTAAGACCCCCACTTTGGGACAAAAATGTTCATAAAACTCTTTAAAATGCTCTGTCATTGGCAGATAAATCCAAATAGGGGACTGTTTTGTTTAAAGGGTTTTGTTTCTAGAGCCCAAGCAGTTGTAGATTCATGCTGTCTCTTCCTGGTGGGCCCGTGGGTGGTTCTAAAACAGAAATTAGCGTCACCCCATACCCACAGCTCTTCAATTGCACTGAGATACTCAGGAGATGTGATTATGTGCAAAAGTTCGAGTTAAAGAAAAAGTAATTAAACTTTGTTTGTTAAGATAACCCCCACTCTGTTTTCAAGTTGCCGGGAGTCCTGGGGCCCCACCCGTGGGGAATGTGATATGACCTGTGGGACGTCCTCCCTGCTTTAATAAAATAAAGAGCAGAGGAGGAGGGGGAGAGAAGGCAAACCAAGAAACCAGTTTGCACTCAGGAGCAGATAAATTCTCTTATTCCTCCAGAACAAAAAATACAAACAAAATATTGGAAAAATTTCATTTTTCCGTTCCCTACATGTTTAAATGCAATTTTTTATGAGACAACTCCTTTAAAAAATTATTTCTGAACAGGGGTCGCACCCCCTTTTGATACCCTATGGCCTGTTTTCATCACTATACTGGCACACATACAGAACAAAGCTTGGGTACATAGATGGGCCAAAATGAGATTCAGTGTCACCAGATTTACATACTTTTTTTTTTATAGTTTTCTAGGTTGATGATATTTAATTACATTTTGGCGAAACTTTAATTTTTTGTATTACATTGATAAATTAGTAATGGGTCCACATTAATCTATACTGATTCACATTCACAGAGTTAGGTTAAGAAGAGGGGCGAAGTGTGGACGGGGCGGCGCCAGTTTTCTGGTGTGCTTTGGGCCAAAAAACCTGCCGTAGCCCTATTCTATAGATATATGAAAAAGTTTTACGTTTAAAACTTGGGCTTGTATTCAGACAGATAATTTGAATGCGCCAAAAAATATGCTATCTTTACAGGGATACCCACGCCCCATTTTATGAACCCCCCTAGGGGGTTCACCATACTGTCGCATTTTACATTCCTCTATTCGGGGTGTCAAACTGCGGCCCCCCACTTTGGGAAACTACAATCCCATCATGCCCACGGTTATAGATTATACAAATGCATGATGGGAGTTGTAGTTTCCCAACAGCTGGAGGGCCGCAGTTTGACACCTGTGCTCTATATCGTGTCAGCGCAAAGTTGCATCCATGTCACCTGAGATTTTTAGATCATGTCTGTGACACAATGTGGGCCTAAACATGGTATCTAGGACATTGAACTTGTCAGACCACAGCATTTCCTGTTACTACTGCTAGTGTAATATTTGTGCCCTGTTGACTTCACTTTTCAGAAGATGCAGCATGAAAAGCCCCATGTAAAAACCATAAGGGCCATATGTACATGTTCATATGTATGTAAAGAAGCAGTTATGGGAACTTCTCCTAAAGCCCAATTTTTGCCTTGGTATAGAAGTGATACTATCTACACTGTGGGCCTTATGTATGAAAACTATCTAGGAGTAGGACTGTCTTTGTTGACCATAGCAACCAATCAGGGCTCATAGGAACCAATCAGAGCTCAGCTTTTTTTTCCAGAGCACTATATGAAATGAAAGGGGGAGTTCTGGTTGCTATGGGCTCTGGTTGGTTGCTATGGGCTATGATTGGTTGCTATGGGCAACAAAGGCAGTCTTACTGCTAGACACTTTTCATAACATAAGACTCTATATGTGAATGAGTGGCTAGGGGTTTTTATGATTTTGGGATTTTGTTCTGATTAAATTTAACAGAAGCACTGAAGTCACCCTGTAATAAGCAGGGCTGTGGAGTCGGAGTCGGTGCCTATTTTGCAGGAGTCGGAGTCGTCATAAAATGGACCGACTCCGACAATATATAATAGGTTTGTCCATTTTAGGTCGAGCAAAGAGCAAGAGGAATTGGGTGCGGCCAGTGCTACTGCTCCCATATCTTCAGCCTCATCACATGAGGAGTGTAAGGGCATGTTCACACGACGGATTTGAACGCGGTTATGGCTGCGGGTTCTGACGCAGTTTCCGTGGCCAAAACCACGTCCAAATTGCGCCCAGTTTATTAACATGGTTTCCCAGGGGCGTCGCTAGGCAGGTTTATTCGGGGCACAAGCCCCGAACAAAGCTGCCTGTGCCCCGAGTCTCAGACCGCCGGCTCCAGGCTGCGGGCCTGCAGTGCCGAGATCTATTGAGCTGTGTGTCCGTGCTCTGGACGCGCACACACAGCTCAGGATGGTTGCTAGGTGCAGGGAGGGAGAGAGGCGACTGCGGGAGATGACGGGAGCTCAGGAGGGAGCAGGGGGTGCCGGCTGCTCACACTGCCAGAGTCAGGAAGATCCGGGGCACAGCACAGTGTCCGGCAGTGAGAGGCTTCGCCCCCTGCTGTGATCTCTGCTCCTGCAGCTGCAGTGTCCTGCCCTGTCCTCATGGCTTCAGCAGCTCCCACGGGTACCCACATCCTGGAGGTCTCCAGTGAGTGAGGAGCCTCCCTGCAGAGACAAGGACTGCGTAGTGTAACAGGAGTGAAATAACATCTTCATGAATATAAACCGTACTGTGTGTGTCTGAGTGTGTGTGTTTGAGTGAGAGTGTGTCTGAGTGAGAGTGTGTCTGAGTGAGAGTGTGTCTGAGTGTGTGTGTGTCTGAGTGAGAGTGTGTCTGAGTGAGAGTGTGTCTGAGTGTGTGTGTGTCTGAGTGTGTGTGTGTCTGAGTGTGTGAGTGTGTCTGAGTGAGAGTGTGTCTGGTGTGGTGTTCTGAGTGGTTGTGTGCTCAGTGTGGTCTGAGGTGTGTTGCTGAGTGAGATGTGTCGAGTGAGAGTGTGTCGAGTGTGGGGGTGTTCGGTGTGGGGTTGTTTGAGTGCGAGTGTGTCTGAGTGCGAGTGTGTCTGAGTGAGGGAGTGTGCTGAGTGGTGGTTCTGAGTGTGTGGTTTGATGAGAGTTGTCTGAGTGGGGAGTGTGCTGAGGAGATGTGTCTGAGTGTGTGTTGTGTCTGAGTGAGTGTGTGTGTCTGAGTGAGTGTGTGTGTCTGATGAGGGGTTTGTTCTGAGTGTGTTTTGTGTCTGAGTGGTGTGTGTGTCGAGTGAGTGTGTGTGTCTGAGTGAGTGTGTGTGTCTGAGTGGGTGTGTGTGAGTGAGTGTGTGTCTGAGGGGTTGTGTTTGTGTTCTGAGTGTGTGTGGTTGGGGTTTTGTGTGTGTGTCAGTGTGTGTGTTATTTGAATTTTTGCTGAGTTGTGTGTGTTTTGATTTGGGTGTGTTTTGAGTGGTGTGTGTTTCTGAGTGTGTGTGTCTGAGTGGTTGTGTGTGTCTGAGTGTGTGTGTCTGAGGGGTTTGGTGTGTGTGTGTCTGAGGGTGTAGGTTTAAGTGTGTCTGAGTGTGTGTGATGGGGCAAAGTGTTTGAGTTGTGTAGTGTGTCTGTGGAGGTGTGTTGTGTGTATAAAATAAAATATATGTTCATAAAGCGTAATTGTGGGGGCTTTCTCTGCGTATTTGCGCTTCAATAGCCAGACATTCGCACCGCAATTACGGTAATTCATAGCTCTCTAAGAGCTTGGATTACATGTCTTTTTGTATGCAAGGGGGGAGCAGCGGTGGTTCCAAAACACACAGCGATTGCGGTGTGTACCATACTCGCCGATCTCCCCGAATAAGCCGTGTGAACTAGGAAAAGGGCCCCGGGGGCCCCGGATGATTGGGCCCCTAAAACCCCCCCGGGTTTCCTAGGGGAAACCGCGTTAATATTACCCCGGGGGTTGGGCCGTGGCCTTGCCGGCGTTTTGGGAGAACTCCCCTGTCAATTTTTGACAGGGAGTCCTCAGCGCACGGCCGGGTGTCGCCAGGGTTGGGCGGGGGTGGCATTTTTTTCCCCCTGCCTATTTTTTGCATGGGGCAAACCCCTCACCGCAAGCCGCGCCCCAAACCACGCCCCACCCGCCGGACCACGGCCAGGAGACGCATTTTGCGGAAAGGGTCAGGCGAGGTTTTGGCCGCCCAAACCCCCGGTGAACGGGCCTAATTGATGACATGGAACAGGCAAACCCCTGGCCCCCGGGGCGGAAAGTTCTGCTCTCAGGGCAATCAGATTTCAGCTAAATTTTTCACCCGCTTTCAAAGAATTTGAAAAACAACCTTATCAAAAATGTGTGGTGAGGAAATTTCCTTTTTACCCTGACATTGTTAGAGAGTTGCCCCCCGTGGCCCCCTTTGCCCTAAACCAAATTTGTGTAGAGAGGCCCTTCTCTAGCCGGAAATTGAATCAGATGGAGGTATTATGAGGGTCTGAGGGGGCCCAAAACTATTTCTCAGAACAAATTTAGAGTCTTACAAAAGTTCTGCGGGGTTTTCATATTTACAATTTTTTTTTTTTTTCTAAGGGATATCCAAAAAATAATTTTTCACTACAAGCAAAAGGGTAAAAATTTTTTGAACTTTGACTTTCAGATCCAATTCCCCCATCCCCTCAGCTTTGTACATGAGGGTACTGTAATTTTATATACAAATTTCTTACCCCATCTTTTACATAAATTGTTGCAAGATTAGCACCTTCTTGTTTTGAGATTCTTTTTATGAACTGCATTGTTACTGTTTTGCTCCCAAAAATCAAAAAGTTAAATTTTTATTTTTTGTTGTATTTGGAAAAACCCCTTTGGTTTTCAAAATATGTTTTTGTGTATTCCTTCTGGGCTCGGATCAGATTAAAGCAAAAATCTTTACAAAAAAGATCCCCGGTCCTTTTCCATTCCCTTTTTGGTGCGACTGGACTTGGGTCAAATACAGCTTTTTCTTCAATTTCCCACAAATGTTCAAAAAACAAAACATTGTTACCTTTTGCTTATAGTTTTGTTCTACCTAAATAGCTTTTTATTGCTTAATAAGGTGATTTAAAAAGCGGATTTTACCATTTAGTACATAAAGTTATACTTTAAACAGCGCCGTGTAAGAGGGGTCAGGGTCGGAGTCGGGAGCCGGAGGGTTTGGGGTATTTAAAGGGGTCGAGGGGGGGCTTCGGCTTTCCGACTGAAAAGCCCGGTAAAAGCTCAAAAATTTAAAAAGTGTCAGGGGCCCTGTAAATTTTTTTAAATTTTGAAGAACAAAGGGAAAAAAAAACTAGGTTTCCTGACAAATCTGATTAGTTTTCTAACAAATTTACGCAGTTATGTGTATTTAACTAAAAGTTGTATTTACAGATATTGTATGAAGTCTTAATGTATCGATAGAGTAGACACTCTGTGGGACACGGGATGGTACCTCAGTAATATACCCTATTACCCCTTTAAAGGGGTTGTCTCTCTACATTTATTTATCTCACCTTAGTCCTGTTTTCTGGCTTTACTGGCTACTACCGGCTTGCATTGATGAGCTGCTGAGGACACCAGAGGCCACGTGTATGAAAACTGTCTAGGTTCAAAACTCACTTTGTTGCCCATAGCAACCAATCAAAGCCCATAGCAACCAATCAGAGCGTCCCCATTTCATATAGTGTTCTGGAAAAATAAAAGGGGCGCTCTGGTTGCTATGAGCTCTGATTGGTTGCTATGGGCAACAAGTGAGTTTAGACCTAGACAGTTTTCATACATGTGGCCCCAGGTTTGTAGCTATAGTGACCAGCGCTGGCAGCCTATCAGGAGCGATCAAACTGGTCTGTAGCTATAGCGACCTGAGGAGCTGATGCAGCCCATACAAGAGGGGATATCTAGGAATAGGTAGGACACTGTTAATAGGCATATATTGCAAAGTGACTTGTTTTTGCAAGATCTTTAACACAAAAAGCAGCAATCCTTGTAGTGAGACAACCCCTTTAAGGAAAGATTGTACAGGAGAATCTATACATAACGATTCATACAGCAACCACTATATGCCTCTATTGTGGAAAATGCAAAGTTCGGTGTAGTACATTATGGGCCCCCAGAATTCTAAAAGAGTCATATGAGAATCAAAATGTACTGAGAAAACCATTTCCCTAGTGTGTGAGAGAAAATAGGTTGTGAGCCCATTGGACACAGGCACCGATGTGATTAATGACAATATCTGTACAGTGGTGCAGAACATGTCCTCAAAACTTAGACAACACCACTGGCACATATCCTGGGTTTACTCTTATTACCTATATAGAAGCTTCCCTTGCTTCTCCGCTACACAGTCCAATGTATAATAGGTCATCATAAGTCATACATACTTGTTTGTGAAGCAAATTCCTTTATTCCGTGTGCAGCCTGAACTTCTTTACACTTCAATATATTTTCCATACAAAGTAGTAAAATGAAGGTGGTATACTCAAGACTTTGGAGTAGAAAGTCCTCTCCTTTACATCACAGTGAAATTAAAGGGGTTGTCTCACTACATTGATTCATCTTACCTCAGTCCTGTTTTCTTGGTTTCACTTTGAATTGAGGGGCGTGTTTACTGGCTTCCACTAGGCTGCAGTAGAAGCCGGGTCTGTAGCTATGGCAACCAGTGCTGGCAGCCTATCAGGATTGATCAAACAGGTCTGTAGCTATAGCGACATGAGGAGCTGATGCAGCCCATACAAGAGGGGATATTTAGGAATAGGTAGGACATTGTTAATGGACATATATTGAAAAGTGACTTGTTTTTGCAAGATCTTTAACATAAAAAGCAGCAATCCTTGTAGTGAGACAACCCCTTTAATGTCCATCCTGGATAGTGAGGAAATGCCAAGCTCCAGGATGGATATGAATTTCATTGTGATGTAAAGGAGAGGACTTTCTACTCCAAAGTCTTGAGTATACCACCTTCATTTTACTACTTTGTAAGAAAAATATATTGAAGTGTAATGAGGTTCATGCTGCACACCGAATAAAATAATTTGCTTCACAAAGAAGTAGAATAGACTTGTGCAGAACATGTTACATAAAAAGCACAATTGTACCACAGAGAGGTACATGAGTGCTTGAAGGAGTTTTGCCATCTGGGAACGGAGAGAATGCCGCACTTCTCCCTATTCATTTTTGTTGTAGAGAAAGATCCATTGGTTTAAGTTGCATAAAGTGGTAGACAGAAAACTGCTTATTCTTCAACTTGATCAACTTTCCATGTGCATTTACAACAGAAAATATGGAGGTAAGTAATCCCAATTTTCCGTCTACAAAGGAAATGAATAAATTACCACTTTATGCATCCTGAACCAAATTTGTTAAATATGCTACTGATATGATATACACTGCTCATATAAATAAAGGGAACACCTAACCAACACCATGTAACTCCAAGTCAATTACACTTCTGTGAAATCAACCTGTCCAGTTATGAAATAAACACTGATTGTGAATCATTTTCTTCTGCTGTTGTGCAAATGGAACAGATAACAGGGACAAATCATAGGCAATTAGCAAGACAACCCCTATAAAGGAGTGGTTCTGCAGGTGGTGACCACAGACCATTTCTCTGTTCTCATCCTTTTTGGCTGTTCTTTTGGCACTTTTGCATTTTCTTTGCTTCACCCCTAGAGATAGATGAGGGGTTTTCTACAACCCCCCAAATTGAAAAGAAGGCGCCGTCCAAAAGACACATCAAAACAGATTTGGCAAAAGGTTAGCTGTGTCGTCACATATGTCCAAACAGGAAAGGAATACCAGATGACAGGCCAGTACACCAGGAGACATAGAGGTGAGCGTAGAAGGGAAACAATCCAACAGCTGGACCGCTTCCTCTGCCTTTGTGCAAGAAGGAACAGGAGGAGCAGTCCCAGACCCAAAAAATGACCCCCACACCCAAATCCAGCATCTGCTCAAACTGTCAGAAACGACTCCATGGGGGGGGTACAAGGGCCAGATTTCCCAATCGGTTTTGTGTTTACATAAAAATGCAAAAAAAAAAAGGGGTATGCTCCCTGCAAATTATCCCGGGAAGACAGAGCTGGCACACCACCGCCCGGGGTTTTTTTTTCATAAAAAAAAGGAAAAATCCAATGCCGCTACAAAATCCCCTGCCCTGATTTTGTAAAAAATTTTAAAAAACTTTATTCGGAATCCAAAAATAAAACATACCAAAAAAATGGGCCCATGCATGGAAAACAAATGACAGAAATAGCGTTTTCAAGACTGACGCTTCGAAGCCGAACTTCTAACTTACGCCCCCAACACCCCTAGGGGGATTGGGGTTTCCCAAGACACCAAGATTGGCAGATTCGCATCGCACGTTCACTTCAGGGTAGGAGCAGGTTCACACGAGCATATACAGATGACAGAGCCCCCCCCCCCCCCCCCCCCCCCGCAAGACCCGCCCCCCCCCCCCCCCCCCCCCCCCCCCAGAGACAAAACCGTTGAGAACGTTCTGCGCCCGCAACATCCCCCAGTAGGACGTTGGGAGGGGTCAGAAGTGTCAGGGGGCATTTCTTTGGAGGGCCGCACAGCCCGTTTGCGCCAGATACCAACGCCATTATATACTGGGATGAGATCTTCAGACCCATTTGGGGCAATATTTAGGTCAGGGGCCCTGGGTTCTTTCGATGCATGACAATGCGGGGGCCCATCTGTTAGCATTCCTTTATGAGAAGGCATTTAAAGCATGGACTTTTCTTCGCCGACCTGAATCCAATCGAGCACAAACTGGGGCTCAAGTCTCTCGCTCCATCCACCATGTACATCACAATGTCCCGGAGTTGACTGATGCTTTTTAAACCAGGTCTGGGAGGAGATCCCCCAGAAACACCGCCGCCCTAGAAACATCCCAGCATTGAGGATGTCATACAGGGACGGGGCCACGTACACTATGACCTAATGTCCTTGTCTTGAGGCATTTCCACTGAAGTTGATCAGCCAGACATTTGATTTTCCACTTTGACTTAGAGCACCGTTCCAAATCAAGACCTCCACGGGTAATATTTTGATTTTCATTGCTCATTTTTGTGTTTTATTGTTTCATTGCTCAGTTTATGCAACTGGAATATTTAATTTATTGAGATTTAGGATCCTGTATTTTTGTGTTCCCTTTATTTTTTTGAGCAGTGTAATATTAACATATAAATTCAACATATTAATTCAATTCAAAGGGTTAACACATGGTATTCACATTTCAGCAAGTACACATATCTGTTTTAGTGATATGGGTTGGAACTGGTTAGTACTGCTGAGTAGGAGATTACTATATATCCACGCAAGAATTAACAAACTGTTAGGCACGCCTATTCTTTACTGCATACGACATGTGAACGACATAGAAAGAGGACAAGGGGTTTGCACCACGGGGCACCGGGAGCCATGACACATGATGGAAGAGGCTGCAAAAGGTGAAAGTCAGAAGAGAACAACAAATTCTTTCACACATACAACAAGGAAGCCCTATACACCAGCTAACTAATGTAAGCTTTAATTTCTATGTTTTCCAGTAACATTACAACTTTCATGAAGAATGCAATAAATCTGCATTTTTTAAAACAAGTTGTCATGAGTCCATGAGTGATGCCAGGCTATGATATTGTTATTGTTCTACAACTGAAAGAAAGAAGTACGGTATATTTTTTACAATGGGAAAACCCATTAAAAGTTCATGTTTACCTCCAATAGATGTTGACAGCTGCTCCTCTGTACCCCGCCAGAGGCGTAACTTCAAGCTCTTGGGCCCGAGTGCAAAAAGTGAAATGGGGCCCCCCAGTTACCATGCGCCATTTACAATACTGGTGTCTTTTTATGTGGCAGAAGGGCTTTTGGGCCCCCTAGGCTGCAGGGTCCGGTAGCGACTGCTACCACTGCACCCCCTATAGCTACGCCCTTGTACCCCGCTACGTACATGCTTTGAGTACATGAGTTCTCAATGGGAGAAGGAGAGTAAGCTGCTGACTATCTCCAGGGAGAGCACCAGAATGGGGCATTCAGATTCAACATGCCTGGTCCTGACATTATCTGGGGAGAGTTAGGATGACCCCAATCACATAAGTTAGTTGTTTGGTCCCCCTGCAATAATTACATTTGGATGACCTTTCTCTTGTTTGGGGGCCTTTAAATAGCAGTTGGCCAAAAGTAATTCCTCCTGATTCCTTAGCTGCAGTGTCCTGTGTTTTCATTGATGGAGGACTTTCACCTAAGGATACCTTAGGACAGGGACAATCTCTGTACAGCGCTGCCGCACATGCTGGTGCTACATAAACAATGAGAACTGAATAAATAACTACGATGACATTATTGACTGTGCAATGCATTTAAATCCATAGTACCTTTATACATCCCCATGGAAGGAATTTTTTTTCCTTTTTAAAAAAGGAGGAAATGAGTAACCATTACCTCCAGCCGCTACTCTAATCTCTTTCCCCCCAAAGAAATAAAGGGGAAAATGACGGGCCCGAAAAACCCGGGCAGATTAATCACCAAAAGCCCGCAAAACTTGTAAACCCAAGTGCCCCCTGTGTCCACCAATTTTTTGAAACCCGCACACCCTAAAAACAGCACAGTTTTAAATTTAGGGGGCAACCCCCACTGATGTAAACTACAAGCATCACTGCATGCTGACTGCTCGAAAAAAAAATTCTGAAGCTGAATTCTAATAAGCCGCACAATGCAAACATTTTCTGTATATGCATTTTTTTATTTTGGGAAGGGTAAATTTTTAAAATGGTGTTGTCCAGTTTCCCCGGGATTTTTGAAACCCCAAATTTAAATTATTCGGGTTTCAAAAACCCCCTATGAATCAAAACTATTTTCCAAATTTCCCCAACTCAAGTCATCACTGCTACCCTCCCTTCCAAACAAAGACTAGCCCTGAGGACTACCCCCGGGTTGATTGGCTTGGGAAGTCCAAACTTCCTTGCATGGGTCCTTGGTGAAGTACAAAAGATTGGACAGTGCTAAATTTAACAGTACAGTTGTCACGTCAGAGGGGGTTTCAGGGGGCCCCCTGATTTGGCCACCCACCCACTGCCCCTTTCCAAAAGGGGCCGTGCGCCCCTAAGGAAAAACCCCCAACGGGAAAGACAGCCCCCTACCCTGCAATGCGGGGCCCTCGGGGGAAAACGCAAGGTCAAACTTTTCCCGATTTGGGAAAACGGCAATAACCCCCAAAGCCACAAACAAATCCGAAAAAATAAACGGGAAAACAATCCCGGGTCATACACAAGGGGGAACCAAGTACATAGACAGAGTCCAACAAAAGTAAAAGGCAACCGAAGTCAAAAACCAGAGGAAGAAATTTATAACAACACACCAGGGAACAACAGGGGGAATCTATCAAAAAGCAAACCCTTTAAAAGACTGAGCCATTTTAAAAAATTTTTTTTTCCCCCGGCCCACCGCCCAAGAAGCTGTTTGGGTTGGGGCCCGCCGGGGCCCCTTTTAGTTTGGGCCCTTTATCACAACCCCCCTTTGGGTTGGAGAGGCTGCAGAGCTGTCACCCCTGGGCTCCAAAGCAGCAACTCCCCAGGCCCTCGGCCCCAGGCAAAAGGGTTTTTTAAAAACCCTTACGGGCGTTGTCTCAAAAAAAACAAAGGCTCCCCTGCCGGGGACGTAGCCCGTCCCCCCCCCCTTTAAGGGGCCAGGGGACCCCCCCGGTTTTGGGGTTTTCTCGGGTAAAGCCATTTTTAAATTTCCCAAAAAAAAGGGGCCCTTTTGCATGAACCATCAAGCGGGAACCCCACGACCCCTCCTCAGGACCGTACCCCCTTCCAGGGGCACTGGGTCTTAACGAGTTTTTCCCCTTTTCGAGAATCCAGGTTTTGAGCAACCTCATACTCCAACCCCCCCCCCTTAAACCCTCAACTGGAGAGGGGGTTTTGGGAGGGGAAAAAACCGAAGGCACGAACCTCTTAAGGGGGAACTTTGGAAAACATTATTTTAAAACGAAACCAAAGGGTAACTTTAGGCAGAAACGTCACAGGTTTAAAATTTTTTTTCCTTTTCAAAATGAAAGGGGACCCACAAAGCGGGGGGTGCCAGCTTCCCCGAAGGGCCCCTTTAACGAAAAATTTGGGTAGACAACCACACCTTACCCCCAAATTTAAAACCACCAAACAAAGACCTCTCTCACCCTTTATCCCTTCGGGAAGCCGGGCATTCACCAAATTTTTCAAATTTGGGCCCAACGTGCACAGATCTTTAAAAGGAAAAGAAACCACCCCCACTGGGGAACAGAAGTAACGCCGGACCATAAAGGATAGTCTAGGGGTGGAAGCCATAGTTCAAAAAAAGGGGGGCGAAACACCAAAAGCTCGGGCCCCTGATTTTTTTAATGGAAACTCCCCAAAAGGGGTAAGAATTTTAACCCAGTCCCCCCCTGCGATCGGGACAAAACCCCGGAGTTTCCGTAACAGTTTGATTCACTTCTCCCTCCCCCCATTAGCTCAGGAAAAAAAGGCAGAGGAAAGCAGGGGATACCCAAGCCTTACAAAGACCCCCAAAAAACAGGAGCCAAACTGAACCCTCTTTTCAACCAATATTCTGGGGAAAACCCAAATCATTTTTTAATGATATTTTTAAAAAAAGCTCGGCCAGTTTTTTTTGGAAACCAATGCTTTTAAGGGAAAATCAGATGACAATCTAACAAAAACGATCAAAAACCACCCAAATGACAGTGAAAACCCTAAAGGGGTTTGGAAAGATCATTAATAAAATCCAAAGAAATGTGGTCCGGGGCCTTCCGGTATAGGCAGAGGACAAAGTTCACCAGGGCCGAGTTCGGGGAAACCCCTTTCCCCCGACACAGAGGGTTCGAAACCCTGCCCACATGGCCCCCCCCAACATCACGAGCCAAGGAGGGGCCACCAATAATTTGGGGAAAAAAAAAGTTTCAAAAGTGCCACCCACTCCGGGTGCCCCAGAAAAACAAAAATCATGAAAACCCTTTTAATAAAAAAAACCCCCAAACTGGGGGGGGGGACAAAGACTTTAAAAAAGGGGGCAATCAACGGGTCTCATCTCCGGGTGGGTCTTGACTCAGGGGGCCATTTTTGGGGAAAGTATTTTGAGACCAACCGCTTTTTTGGGAAAAATACACCGGTCACCCCAGTTTATATTTGGCACAAAAATTTCTTGACAATGCTCAGCTTTAAAACCCATTCTTAGAACCTGGTTATAGGAACCAAAAAAATTAAAAAAGCGAGGGGAAAGAATAATGCCCAAGGGCCCCTGACGGGGTTTTAAAAAACCTCTTAGACTCTCTAAAAAGGTCGGGCCCCTTTTAAGGGTCATTAGGACCGTGACTTGGTGCGGTCACCTTCGAGGAAGTGGCGCCTTTTCCTGAAGGCCCACAAAAGAAAAAACCAATTCCCCGGTTCCCAACATCCTAATTCCTCTTTTGGGGGGAAAAAATTTACGAAAAAAAGGGCACAAGGACGGAGTTTTAGTCAAAAGCAGCTGCCCCCGAGACAAAACCCCCGCCCCTACCCCAAACCCCCCCAGAAGCATCTACATCCACCCCCAAGGGGGCTTGGTAGGGCCCACCTTGAACCAGAAACCGGGGGAGGACAAAACACGGGCTAAGTTTTTTTTTCCAAATTTGCCAAAAAGGGCCCGGGCCATTTACTGAAAATTTATTTCCCTTTTAGTCATATTAGCCCAAGGGGCCGGGACGAGAAACAAAAAAATTTTTTCCCAAATAAATTTTCCGAAGAAAATTAGCGAAACCAAAAACCCGCGAAAGGGCTTTAAAGGGAAAAGGGAACGAACCCAATCAAAAAAAGGGCCGGACCTTTCCCGGGGATCCATACGAAATGATTTAAAGGTTTTTAAAAAAATATATCCCAGGAAGGGTACCTCTTAAACACCAAAAACCCCACATTTCCAATTTACAAATAAACTATTACCTTAAAAATCTGCAGAACCTCCCCCGCACATGTTTTACGTGCGAAGCCCCCCTGCGAGTAAATCAAAATGTCACCCCAGATAAACGACCAAAAAAACGACCAATAATTTCCCGGGGAAAAAAACCATTACAAGGTTTTTGGAAGACACGGGAAAATTGCAAAACCCCCAAAAGGCATAACAAGGAATTCAAAATGACCTTCCGGGGTTTAAATGTTTGTTTTCCATTCCCCCCCCCTTTTTAAAATCCAAATGGGTTTTATAAGCCCCCCCAGGCCCAAATTTCGAAAAAAACACGGGCCCCCCCTCCCCTGAATCGGGTTTAAAAACAGATCGGGAAAAAGGAAAAGGGGTAAGTATTTTTACCGTTCCCTTTTGTTCAGTTCCCCGGGTATTTCAAACAGGGAAAGGGAGGCAAACCATTTTTTTTCTTAACGAAAAAGAACCCCCACCCATGGGGGACCCAAAGGGCAATATGACCCTTCTGTAGACTTTTTTGCTATTACTGCTCATAGCAATTCTTTCGGGCCCCCGACAGATTGTATCCTCCCTTTGGGGGAAAATCTCCCCCCCCCGGAAAGTATTCAATAGCAAAATCATAGGGCCAAATTGCGGGGCAAACTGCTCAGACTGATCTTGAAAAACACCAAAAGCAAAGTCACAAAAAAAGGCAGGAATCTCCCTTCTACTTCCATATTACCAAAAATGATTGGAGACATTTATTAACACCTGCTTACCCCCCCCGATTTAGTTTCTCCAATTTTCCATAACCCACGGGGTTGTTTTTTTTGAAGCCAGGGCACCCAAACACCAAACCCGGGCAGGTAAGCCCTCCATGATAAATAGAGTGCAAACCCCTCCCCCGTTCATAGACCCTACCAGCATCTCCAACTCAGGGGCAATGGTTGGATCCTCCCCTTGAGCAACGGGTAGAATCTATAGCAAACCCCCTGCACGAAAACGAAAGGGACCCCCCGGGGAAGCCCCCAAAAGCTTTAAAAAATTATGCAGCCAAAAGAAAAATTTGAGGCCGATCCCCGGGTTTCCCCAAAGGCACTCCCGAACCAGACATGGAAAGATATAAAAAAAATTAAAAAGGAAAAACAAAAAAATTTTTTTGACACCATAGGGGAAAACCGGGACACCAGGGACCTTTTTCCCCCCTTAAATCACCTTCCCTTGGGGTTTTTCCGGCTGGGCCTTTTTTGGACACTCACCCCATGAGGGGACCCTTTTCCGCCCCCAGTAGTAGGCCCGGGCCCTGATGCGGGGGAATTTCCGCGGGCCCCTTTAAACCCCTGGGCCCGGGAGAAGAGGCCCCCCACTTCATGGGCCCCCTCCAAGGGGCTCCCCTCCACTTTGGGTTTAGGGGGGGGTTTGGCCCGAACGGAAACATCCCAGTAAGCGGGGGGAACGGGGGAAGTGACTTCTCCCCCACGTTTTTCTCCCTAAACCGTCTTTTCCAACCCACTGCCAGAGCCATGGGAAACATCCAGCGTGCCAGGGCTTTTTTACGCCACCAAAAAGTCCTTTACGGTCGGGAAACCCCAATCTAAACTGGGGACCGGAGGGCCCCGGGTATTCCACCCTGAGGGAACCCCACCAAAACCCCGGGAAATTTTTGAACAAAAACTCTTTTCGTTCCCTTTCCCTTTTTTAAAGAGGGGAGCTGAGTCCCCGGGCCCCTGCCCCCCTATCGGAGTCTTTAAAAAGTAACCCCCCAAGATTCAAAGAATTGGTCCACAGAAAAACCCGGGCGATTTGGGGATAAAAGAACCCCACCCCTGAGGGACCCTTGGAGAAGGGAAAATAATAATTTCCCCCTCCCCTGTTTCCCCATTCCCCGAGGGGGGTGGGCGGAGACGAAAGAACAACCGGCAACCCCCCTTAAACGTTTTTAAACCCCCCCTGTCCCTCCGGAACTTAACGGGTTTAAATGAAAGGGGGTTTCCCCAACAGGGGGAAGGGAATTTTTGGAGGACCCTGGGGCTAGGGGCACCCTGGGGGGTCCCTGCTGCTGAACTCTCAGTGCAAGATCCTGGACCCAAATGGGTAGCCCCTGCATCTGCTCTAACCCCCTGGGAGCCCCTGGGGTTTCAAAATTTCTTGGGAAGAAAGTCCCGGCCCCTTTTTTTCTGTCACGACAGAGGAGGGCAGTGGGCCCTGACTGCCACCCAGCCCACCGCCCAGCCACTTGCTTCTGCCCTAATGGCAACCCCAAAGGACGACAGTCCCTACGCAGCTAAGTGCCCGGGGGCCTCAGGGAAAATTTCAAAGTCAAAGGGCCGAATCGGTTAAAAAATTCCCCTAACGCCAAAGCCACAAACCGAAAACCCCCAAAAAAAAACAGGGAAAAAAGCCAGGGGCCCTTCACAAGCGGGGAAAAGAATTTCCCTAGACAGAGTCCAACCCCAAAGTCCCAAGGGAAGCCGAGGCAAAAACAAGGAAGCAAAATAACAAAACACCAGCAACAACAGGGGGGAAACCCAAACACAGGGAAGGCCAGAGGGACTAACCATTTAAATAGTTTTTCCCCCACACCGCCCCCCAGCCGATTGGGTTTCGGCTCTTTGGGGGCCCTCTGATTGGCCGATCGCAAAACCCCCCTTGCTGGAAGAGGGTTCCGAGCTGCACTCCCCGACCCAAAGCAGCCCCCTCCCAGGGCGACGGTCCAGAGCAGAAGGGTTTTAAACCCTTTCTGGCCGTTTTTCCCCCACATAAACAAAGGGGCCTGCCCCGGACCCTAAAGACAAAAGTAAATTTTGAAGTGGAATTGGGGGTAGAACATCTGCAAACCCAAATTTTGATATTTAGGAAAGCAACGAAAAAAGGGGTTTATCTTTTAAGGAAAGGGAGGGGCCCGTCCAAATCAAAATTATTTTAATTTTGGGGAACAATTACAAAATTTGCAAACAGAGGAAGTTGTATAGCCAGCACACCATGAAATTTTTTTTAAACAATTTCTCAAATTTTAAAATGCACGAAACCCGCTCCAAGAGGTGCAAATGTAGAAACAAACAGGTGCAGTTTGGTCGGCACAAAACCAGGAGCGTGGAATTAAAACAATATCCTTTTTTTCCCCCTGCCAAAAAAAAAAAGCAAAATCGATTGTGGCAGAGAGAAAGTTTTCCCAATGACGTTTTTTTAAGGCGAATAAAAGCTCTTTGCAACAACCCCTCGAAACGCGCATTTGGAAACCTTTTGCCCCCAATGTGATTTTGCTTTTATTGTGCATATGAAATAAAGGATATTGTTTTAATTCCGCCCTATATTGCTTGGTTTAAAAAAAACAAAAAACATTTAAAATACCAATACAGGACTTTGATCTATGAACTGGAGTGGAGAGCTGCAGCCAAAACTTCTCTTTTGGGGGGCCTGGCTGTCTAAAGCATTACATAAACAGATAATTGAGTCAAAAGCTAAAAGGTAAAGTCCCCATTTTTGAATACCTGTATGTATAGGCAGATTAGCCCAATGGTTTTTAAAAAAAAAAAAAAGTTACTATTTAGGTCCGTCCACACGACAAACAATTCAAGTCAGAATCAACGCAGATTCTGACTTGAAATACACATCTTAAACCAAATGGAAAATCATCCCTCAATAGAAAATAAACGTTGTAGTCCACACAATGCGTACTTTCAAAGGTCAGTTTTTAAGGGTAAAAAAAACTTGGAACATGTTCAATCTTCCGCCATGTTCCATGGTAAAAAAAAAAGGTGGCCAAAACATCTCCATGTTGGATCTGTGTCCAAAATCCCATAAACATGAATCAGACTTGTCTTCTGACTGTAAATCTGCTGGGAGAAAAAAAAAGACCTAAAATCCACATGAAATACTCATTAATTTAGAGGGCCCCGTAAGGAATCCAAAAGAGGGAAATTTTTCCCTTTCGGGGGGACGTTCCCTTTTGGGTTTTCCCGCAGCCTGCATTTTTTCAAGATCCAGTTCCAAAACTACTTTTAGCACTTTATTTTTCCCCCTTTTTTCAGCATGCTCCACTATAGTTAAAAGTTTTAAAAAAGGACACCCCACCAAAAGGACCCCCCCCCCCCAATATTTCCCGTGGGCTCCGTCAGGCCCCCATTTGGGGTCCCTCCTGAAATGGGTCCACTTCTACCTCTGCTCTGAGTTGTGATACCAGGCACAGAGCTGTGCCTGGTAATGTAGGAGCACTCCAGCAAACCCAAAAAACCTTTTAAATTTCAATAATTTGGTTTAAGTGGGCAAGAGTTTTAAACCCCCCCCCCAAATTTGCGGGCAAAAGGCTTTTTAAAAATTTTAGAATCCCTTAATTCTACTCCTAGAAAAACCCCCTTTAAAATAAAAATTTTTTTTCTTTTTTAAAAGGGTCATGCTTCAAATTAAGGTGGAAAAAAAAAAAACCCCCCCTGGGAAAACCTTTGACCCCCCTTTGTTTTTGAACACCTGCAGTTTCCTTTGCATTCAACAAAAATACTTTCTGGAAATTTCCCTTCCCCTTTTCCCCCGTTTGCCCCTTGTACGCCACAAAACCTTGGGGGGGGAAATACTGAAGGTTATTTATAAAGGGGCGCTTTTTCTTTTAAAGCCGTGAGGGGTTTTAAGGTATTATTAGCTACCAGGGAGGGGAAAAAGGCCCGAAATTGCCTACACCCCCGGGGAACCTACAAGAAAAATTTTAAACCGGGGGTGTTTCCCGATAATATTGCAGAACTGGATACGGTAACCTTGCTTCAGTGCCTTACGGTATCACAGGCAAAATTGGCGGACTTTTTGGAAAGCGCACTGTTTTTTTTATGTCCATGTACCCCCCCTCCAAACACCCCTAAAATGGGGTCCCTCAGGGCCCGAAAAAGGGAGTAAAATAAAGGGAAAGGAAACCCAAAAAAAAAAAAAAAAAGGGACCCCCAAAGACAGGAAATTTTCAATGGGGGAAAGGAGCCCAAATCCCCTTTGGGTTGGGGCCCCCAATTTCGCCCGTAAGGGGAGCTACAGTAGGGCGGAGGGGGTTTAAGGGGAACAAAATTTTGGTGCAAGAACAATTTCTACTTTTTTTCAGGAAAAAACAACTGTGGGGTTTTTTTCTATCTAAACAATATGATTGGGTTTTTAAGATATATGGCGCTATTCTTTATACCTTCATTATTTTATACTGCTGTTTTTGTTTCCTGTCATTAGAGTTAGGGGCCGTCCAAATTTTTCTAAAAAGCCCCGCGAGACCCCCAGTTTTTGCCTCTCCCGAAGCGAAATAGCTAGATCTGTTTAGGTCAGCCTCAAAAAACCCCCTAAAGAAACGGAAAAAGGGGCTCGCATAACGTACCACAGTCCCCAAAAACACTTCATTCAACAAAATGGGGCCCATCAGTTCCCGTCTCAGTGCCCCCTTGATTTCCCTCACACCCTCCCTTTTCACATGAGCAGAAGGAAAAGGATTGAAGGATGTTTTAGGGTGCTGCCAAAAAAATTTTATGGAGAGGGGAGAAAGGGTGAAAAATTTTTTGGGCATTAAACTGCGGAGATAGTGGCAGAGACAAACCCTGGTCCAAAACAGTAGGTGTTAAACTCTGTCACTTCAAAACTGGTTCAAGCTTCTTAGAGGAGAAGACCCAGTTAAAAAAGGAAATCGCCCAAACGTACTGCATTTCCCCCAAAAACCTTTTCACAAAAGGCACCCATCAGTTCCCGTCTCAGTGCCCCCTTGATTGCCAGTCACACATCTGTACACATGAGGCAGAAGGAAATGGATTGAGAGATCATGTTATTGCTGCTGCCAAAAAAGTCTATGGAGAGGGGAGAAGGATGAGAAGGAGCGCATAGCTGTGGAAAGAGAGAGTGGCAGAGACAAACACGGCGCTATTGCTAGTGGGTGTTATACTCTGTCACTTCAGTACTGGATTCACAGCTGCTAAGAGGATAATTCCCATCTGTTAATTTCCATGTTTTGAGGTGGGAATAAGTCAGTCGCAGAGGACTCAGAGGTGGCTATGCATCTGCTGTCTTCTCCATTCTGTTCTATGGGTGCTCTATGGGAATTCTTATTGAAATAAATGGAAGTGCATGCATGGCCACCTCTCCTTTCTGCATGGAGAATTACAGGGGCCTGTTCTCAAAATAGGTGCGAGTCCTTGTGGTTGGTCCTGCAGCTACCAGAGATTTACAGGGTATCCTATGGATATGAAATGCCATAAATGTCTGAGATGGGAATACCCCTATAATAGTTCTGTAGAATGTCCTCCATGATGTGGCTGCTATGATGTTTATGAGAGACAGGGGAGTAGGATTTCCTCTTCTCTGTGTGCAGTATATGGGAGACATCATAGCAGCTAGCCTCCGTCCCTCCCATTCCCCAGAAGCAGGCCTGATAAAGATAGAGAGTATGAAGAGGCAAAAAACTGCAGGATATATGTTATATAATGGCCATAAGTACTGCTACCCCTCATTTACACACAGAAAAACCTGCAATTTCAGGTAGGCTTCAAAGGTAACCCGCTAACGACTTTATGCTTCCTGAATGAGGGGCAGCATGAAATAACTGCAGATTACCCAGACCCAACCACGTGGGTTTTTCGCTGAAACACTGTAGTAAAACACCCGGTGACGTTGGGCTGGGTATGAAGTGAGAGAGGGATGAGTCTGTTGAGCGGCTTTTCCTTACCCCTTCAGCTTTACTGGCAGCTCTTCCCCATGTAGGGCTATAGGGAAAGAGTTGTTAATTTAGCTAAGGGGATGGGTTGGAGCCGCACATCAGACTCAAGCCTCCCGGCTGCAGTGGTTTCTTTTCATACCTAACCCAACTTGACCAGCTGCTTTACCATGAAATACCCCAGTGTCTTAGGGTACAACCCACATGGTTGGGACCGGTTAAACAGCTATTTTATGCTGCCGGTTGTTCTTTGTCTATGTAAGGGTTAATGAGCTTTATATCACAAACTACTTCAAAGCTATACAACAAGCCTGCAGAACATGAGGCCTAAAGATTTCTGGTAGTCTGCAACAACCCATAAAGTGGCGAGCTTTGGCTGTCCCAAACAGTGGTACCGCAGTCAAAGAGTGGTCCTGAGCAGTCAGGTGGCGGTCTGGGCAGTCAGAGTGTGGTCCTGGTCAGTCAGGTGGTGGTCCGGGCACTCAGGAGGTGGTCCCGGGTAGATAGGTGTCCATCCTGGATGCTTTTAGCCCCTACATCCTACCAAATTGTGTAGGTCTGTTATATAAGGCATACTTGCCAATCCTCCCGGGACGTCCGGGAGGTTCCAATAAATAGGGGATACCTCCCAGACTCCCAAGACAGGTGGCAGACCTCACGCAGTCAACTGGCTACAAGAGGTTCTTTAAATTCAAATGGCATCAGGCAGTGGCATGAGACATCGCCTGATGCCACTGAGTGCACGCGGGGGAGGGGGGGGGGGGGAGGCTGGCAGCGGGGCGATGGGTAAAAAATAAAGTTTAAACTACATTCCCCTCACAGTCTCTGAGACTGTGGGGAAGCGGCTGGGAAGAGGGGCTGTGGCTTCTCTAACACATTGGTGGCAGTGTCTGCAGAGATGGGTGGTGATTGAGTAATGGGCACACAGTTTGCCTATCTTAGAAAAGCTGTGTGATGCCCATCCCTTATAGGCGAGACCCAGCTTTTCTAAGGTAGGAAAACTGTGTGTCATCTGTAGGGGATGGGATATCACCCAACTTTACTGAACACTGGATAGACCATCAAGCACCAAGAACAGCTGAGTGATTCCCTAATCCCCTATAAGAGGCATCCAGCTTTCCTATGACAGGAAAACTGGTTTGCACGAGTGGTCTATCCCAGCTTTCCTGCATGTGGGATAGACTATCGAGTGTTCAGGAAAGCTGGGTGACGTCCATACTCTACAAAGCTTTCTTGGATGCTGGATATGGTATCCAGCTTATATATGTGTATTTGTGTAATGTTTTTGTTTATTTACAGGTTCCCATTTGGACTACTTCGGATTCAGTGGACTACGTCAGATCTATTTATTTAATAAAATGGTTAAAGATGGCTGGTGTTGGGGACTATTTAAATAAAAGGGTTTTTTTTGTGCGTTTTGTGTCCATTTTTCCCCCATTTATTCTTGTGATAGTAGTGGAGATGTCTGACAGACGCCTCTTCATTACTATTGCTTGAGCTTGGTATCAGTTGCAACAGTTTTTGTCACCCAAAAACTGACACTAACCCCCTGTCACTATTACCCCAGTACCCAACACAGCAGGGGTACTGGGAAGAGCCGGGTAACCGTCAGAAGAAGACCCTCTAATGTGATGGTCTGCTTCTGGGGCGTCTGCGGGCTGGTGTTTTTACCGTGGGAAGGGATCAGTATAAATGGACCTTCCCATTCTGATAATATCAGGCTGCAGCTGTCGGTTTTACTTTGGCTGGTTATGGAAAATGGGGGGAACCCCACGTTGTTTTTCCTGAAAATTGTTTCTTTATTGGGAATCTAAAAATGGGTATCCCCTGTAATGATTACAATGATTACAGTAGTTGCCCATTTTTGGATTCTCAATAAATTACTTATTTTTGAAAAAAGAAGCAACATGGGGTCCCCCCATTTTCCATAACCAGCCACGGTAAAACTGACAGCTGCAGCCTGATACTATCAGGATGGAAAGACCTATGGATTTTGGCCCCTTCCATACACTAAAAATACCAACCCACAATGGCCTCAGAAGCAGAACATCACATTAGAGGGTCCACTTCTGATGGTTACCCGGCTCTTCCCCATACCCCTGGTGTGTTGAGTACTGGGGTATAGTGACAGGGGGTTAGTGTCAGCCTTGAGGTGACAAAAACCTCTGCTAACTGATATCAAGCCCAAACAATAGTAATGGAGAGGCGTCACACACCTCCATTACTAACACTGGAGATAAATGGGGAGAAAAAATAAACACAAAATGCTGATTTTTTATTTTATTTAAATAAACACTCCTGACACCAATCCTCTTTAACTATTTTATTAAAGAAATCAATCCAACGCTGGTCCAACATAGTCCATGAATCCGACATAGTCTAAAGGGAAAATCTGTATAAAAATAAAAACATAAAAAAAATGACAGTACTAAACTCCATATCCTGGACCCCCTTAAGATAATGCCTGTGGCTGATCTTCTGGGGGTGCAGGGTACAGAGCTCACACTGCACAATATGATTCTGTGGGGTATAGAGCACAAATGCTGCACAGTCTCCACAAGGATGATCATATGTCCCCTCAAGGAGAAATATGTCCTTCCCATTGTTGTGTTATGCATCCTAGGGCCAACACAAAACACAAACCCCACCTATCACCCCATAGCCCTCTCACCTCCACCTATCAACTCACAAACTCCCTATAACCTCCACATATCATTCTATGTAGAGTTTGTACATAGGTGGGCAGAGGTAGGGAAGTGCTGGAAAAACTAGAATTCTAAGATGTTTGTGTGGTAAATTTTGCAGGGACGAATCATGGTCAGGATAAATCATCATGGCTGTTTAGACAGGATGGAGATGAAAATGGAAAGAGAGCATCTTCAGTCATAGAGGATGTCTCGGTGAGTCCCTAGATGTAACTGCACTGTAGTCACTTAAACATCTGCAGAGCCTGTGTACACTGGTGTCTACCACTATTTGGTCACTGTATGGAGGTAATATACAGTCTGCAGAGCCTGTGCACACTGGTATCTACTGCTCTATGGTCACTGTATGGTGTTAATATACAGTCTGCAGAGCCTGTGTACACTGGTATCTACTGCTCTATGGTCACTGTATGGTGGTAATATACAGTCTGCAGAGCCTGTGTACACTGGTAGCTACTGCTATATGGTCACTGTATGGTGGTAATATACAGTCTGCAGAGCCTGTGTACACTGGTATCTACTGCTATATGATCACTGTATTGTGGTAATATAAAGTCTGCAGAGCCTGTGTGCACTAGTATCAAGCACTATATGGTCACTGTATGGAGGTAATATTGGTAGTAGTGTAATATAGGTTCAAGAACAGTTTAGTGGTATCTCCCAGCTCTCAGGGATGCTGAATAGTCTATCCAACGTCTTGTAGAGCTGTTAAACACTTGAGTTTAGCAGGTGTCACCTCTAGGGGTGTGGCTTTGATATGACCAGGGCATGATTGGGGCAGCGCGCAGCTTCTGGTCTCCCTGATGCCCACTTTCAAAAGATGTAAGGCTTATTTTCATGAAAAAGTAGTGTTAAATGGTGGAAACTGACTCTGATCTAAAGTATGTACAGGTTGCTGCCTCCACCACATGTGTTCACCATGGCTATGCTAATAGCTGGTTAGATCTCGGACACATGAGACTAATGGAACATAAAACCTTATTCTGAACATCCTGAACTATACATTTAAATATGGATGACTAGTCAAGCTGGAATAAATGCGTCTCACTTGTAATGAGGCAGAGCCTGGGGCATTCCTATGCTGCATTAATAAGATTTCCACAGATGTGTGTGTTCTCTCTGGCTCTTGCACCCTCATTTTTTATATGGATCTGCTGAATGTTGGTCTCAGAAAAGTAAAATCCTCAAGCAAAATAAAACACAGACGAGCTCTGTGCAAGTTTTCCCACATACCACTGCCAACGTAAATTAGTATGACCGTGACCTGCCTGCAACCCAGCTTTTCCAGCCCTCCAACACGACTGATATTATGATATGGAAAAATACAAACTAAGGGAATAAATGAAGATTTTTTTTTTCTTTTTATTGACTTAAATGATTGTGTGGGTGACCTTGGCGGGGCTTGCTAGGATACCCGTCTGATGAGCCAGGACAAGAACATGAGACTGATTGCCAGTGCTAAGTCGAAGGCTGGGTGATATCACCCATCAGTCAAATGTTTATCTATGACTAAATATAGTCTATCATTAAAGGGGTATTCCCACGACGCTCGGCTGTACTCGGAGCGCCCATCTAAATCAATGGAAGCATTCTGGCCACATATCTGTTCAAAATGGAGAGGATTCAGGGCCCGTTTTCAAGATCGGTGCGAGTCCCAGAGGAGGGATCCGCGCCAGAGGCGTAACTTGAAGCTTCTGGGCCCTAGGACAAATAGTGAAATGGGGCCCCTCAGTTACTATATGCCATTGACAATGCTGTGGCAGTAGGGTTTTTGGGACCCCCTCAGACTGCAGGGCCCAATAGCGACTGCTACTTCTGCACCCCCTATAGCTACGCTTATCATAGATTGATGGCACATCCAATCTATACGCCCTCAAAGTGTGTGGTAGGAACACTCCTTTAAGCCAATATTCTTCAAAGCTGGTTACAGGCATGAAAAATATTCGATAGCTTTCCAAATTTATATACAATACATGTGGTACAATGCACATATATACACAGGGATGGCACCATTCTGGTGCTTGTGGATTCTCCTACTTATTTTCGGGGACAGTTGTCTGAGGAGACAAACTCTGCAATCAACCAGTGCCCCTATTTCATAGGGTGATCCTCAATAGCTGGACTCAAGAAGGTGACATGAGGGTGTTCCCTGCCCTAGACCACAAGAGACTTTGCCATTTACCCCCTAACTGCCCTAAACACAAAGGACGTTCCCTTTAGACTCTGCTATTTATTGTAGGTTGCTATTTCTTAGTAATTTCATGTATGCCAGCGCTATGTGGGGAATTTAAGACAGTGTTAGGCCTGGTTTGAAACCTCTGTTGCAGATTTCATCATAAATGCCATAAAAAATACTGCACTATTATTTCCATTAAAATGACAGAAACCCGATGGACTCTGTTGTAGCCAATGGGGTCCGTTGGTACCATCTGTGTTTGTTGTGACAGGGCTCTGCAGCTGAGGCTTTGAACTGAACCTCTACCATGAATGTGAATGAGGCCTAATATGGGTACAATATGGTTAGCAGTAATATTCCGATAGTGTACGGAAGTATTATTTAGGCACTGTATGGCAGCAATTAGGAGGAAAATTAAATCTGCCTTGCATCTCTTCTGCCAATAAAGGGCTTGTGGCCCCAAGCTGCAAACCCCTTCCCTCATTGAGGTTTCTGTGGAGTAGCCCTGGACAAATTCTCACTACTCATAGAGAAAAAGGATGAAGCAGCCTAATTCGGACCCCTTCCTTTACGGGGCTCATAGCTGCTGCCTGTATAGTATCTATTCCCTTGTAAAAAAGGAGTGTTCCAGGTCATTTATAAGTGAGTATCTCTTAGGCACTCTTCACACTTGCATCTGAGTTTCCCCCCCAAGTTCCATAGGCAATAATGAAAAAAAAAGTGCAGCATGTTGCGCTATTTTTTCTAGTATAGCAATAGACTCCATGGCGGAAACCCTACAGACCCTTTTGTCAGTGAGGTCCATTGGGCGCTGTTGGTATCCTTTTTAATATGGGTCCTTTCCACTTCTGCAACAGAACCTCCCACACACAGATGTGAACCAGGCATAAATCCCATTCCTTTATATGTTTTATCTCATGGTTATACAGATACACTATACATCAAAAATGCAGTAATGTTGTAAATACCTCTCATTGCCAAGATTAGAGCTTATAATATCTATATGAAGGTTCAGAGCATCATGTAAATTCATCCTGATTGTTACTGGAAACGGTCGACAAGCTTGTGGTCATACACGGCCATAACAGCTTGGCTGAGCTCCTATACTGTAGTGAGGCACATCCGGTGGCTATACAGTGTCTGGCATACGTTACATTAACATTACAATCTGAGTTGGAAGAGTAAACCATACGCAATCTGGATTCCATTGTTTTGAATGGGAATTTCCGCCATACTTCACACTGTGAAGGACAGTATGTGACCTGTCACTTTTCTGACGTGGAATCCCATCGGATTGACATGGGGCTAATGCTTGTCCAAAATTGCAGCCAAATCCACGGCATACAAACTGCAAATCCACAACCGAAATCCTAAGCAAATTTTTTTTTTTACAAAAAATTAGTCATGAGAACATGTTTCACAGAGTCAAACGCAGCTTCAGATTCACCCTTTCTCACTCTTCCTGTTTAGGCTGTGGATGGTTCTACAGCAGTGATTGGCATGTCAGCTTCATATTCCCAGCTCTTCTAACTACACTGACATGAGAGCAGGAGATCTTATCTATAGAGCAGAGAGTGTCAGAGCTCAAAGTAAACAATGAAAAGTAATTTGTTTGTTAGAGATATCACACTCTGTTCTCAAGCTGCAGTCCTGTGTGTTGACCTGTGGTGACATCACTTCCTGCTCTCAGATAAGACAAAGAGCAGAGAGAGAAGGGGAGAACAGGTTGGTAACCAGAGAAGCCTGTGTGCACTCAGAGCAGATAAAATTTCTCTTATCTCCTCAACAAAGCAAAATAAAAAATCTGAATATTTGGAAAAAGTCTTCATTTACCGTTTCCGACATGTTGAAAGCTAATCTTTATAGTGAGACAACCCCTTTAAGCTGCATGTAACCAAATACTAAGCACTGGGTCTCTCCATTCTTCTGTTTATCATTTTGTACTTCTGGATGTAGATGTCACCGCTGCAGCGATCACATGCCAATCCAAATAGCAGAGTAATGAGAGGCATGTGACTGGTGCAGCCAATCAACGGCTGCAGAGGTGAAGGTGAGTATAGGTTTTCTTATTTATTTGGCTACCTGCAGCTTAATATTTTTTTTTTAAAGGAACCGCTTTAAGATAACCAGAGTATGAATCAAAGAAGCAAATTACGTACAGCACTGAACCAACAGGAACGCAGGAAGAATTCGGCTCTTAAACACATTGCCAAACTTTAAAAAAAATAAATAAATCAAAAATCAAAAAATAAAATTGGGATAGGGAAGCTCTAGCGCTCACTTCAAAATGGTAAAATCAGGAAATGAGCTGATGGCCTAGAGCGAACAGTAAATAGTAGAATCGGGAAGGCGTCTGGCAGCATCATTGCTGGAATGGAGCAGAGTGGTGAGGTAATGGCATACCTCCCAACTGTCCCTATTTTGGAGGGACAGTTCCTATTTTTGACCCTTGTCCCTCTTAGCTCTATAAATGTCCCTCTTTTTCATTCAGGAAACAGCTTTTAAAGCAAGATAGTCAGTTTATTGATGCAAAAGTACCCGATTGCTTCCTCGCTGTTTATTACATAACAACTTGCTTAGTATTTTATCATCGGATACAAAGCAATCCCAAAAATGTCTCCCTTTTTGCCTGTCTAAAAAGTTGGCATGTATGTGTGGGGGCGTGGTTAGAGGCGTGTCTTGGTGTGATGTCATGTTTTTGGGTGTGGTTAGAGGCGTGGCCTGATGTGTCCCTCTTTGCACTCTCTAAAAGTTGGGAGGTATGTAATGGTGTTTTTTATTTATTTTAAAAGGGTTTTCAAAGACTTTTATAAACCTCCCTAACATCTCCCACTATGCTACAACAGAAAATTACCCCATACTTACCTCTCCCATCACCATTGTTCCAGAGTTCCCGTGTTCCTCCGGTCTCTCACTAATGACATCACGTTCATGGATCACATGATGCTGCAGCCAATCACTGACCTCTGTGGTCACATACTGTAGATACAGACTGATAGCAGCATAATGTCATCCATGAACATGACATTATCAGTGAAGGCCTGGGGGGGACATTGCAGCTCTGGCAGCGCTAGGTGATGGGAGAGGTAAGAATTGGCTTATTTTCTATTTTAGCACAGTAGGGGGTGGTAGGGAGGTTTTTAAAAGTCTTGGAAAACTCCTTTAATACAGCTTCTTAATACCAATTTTTTTTTTTTTTAAAGCTGGACAACACCTGTAAGCTGCACAATTGTAAATGCAGCTCTGCTCTATAATATAGGCTGTAAGTCAGATAAGCAATGTACAGTATTTACAAAGTGACACAACTACTTGTGTAGGATAATTCTATACATAAAATTATTATAATAATTATATAGAATTTATACTGATGACAGGTAAAATAACAAAGGGGATGGGACCAACTAGTGTCGAGTCCCCTTTTCCCAAAGGCTCCCATTGCAGGGGTTACCTCTATAGTATGCAGGGCCGCAACGATGGTTAGGCAAAGGTAGGTGACTTCCTAGGGCGCCACTTCATCCCAGGCAGAACAGGAGGCGCAAGGAGGTATGGAGGAGGCAGAATTTTCCATTGGCGGTGGGGGGAGACGGGGAGCTATATGCCTTATTTGCTTAGGGCACCAGAATACCTTGTCCCAGTCCTGATCGTACGTATACCCTTAAGGAGGAACAAGGCTAAGCTAAATGTATAAATATTTTTCGTAACTGACTTTCGAACTATTTTTTAACCCCTTAACGACCCTGGACGTATGAGTACATCCGAGGGTCGCTAAGTGGTTTTGCGGCGGGATCGCTCTGTGACCCCACCACACAGCTGCCGGGTGTTAGCGGCTAATTGCAGCTAACACCCAGTGGTTACAACCCGGGGGGCAGCGCCGACCGCCCGCACTGTTTAACCCCTTAGACGCAGCGGCTAAGATGGCCGTGGCGTCTAAATCAATGAAAAACAGTGCCGCGCACCGTTCCTCACTCTGATCGGAGTCCCCGCGGATCCGATGCCTGGACATGGCAGCAGGAAGTCTTGTGAAGGGCTCCATCGCTGCCATGTTCTCGTTTGCCCCACTCCCGGACCCAGGCAGGAAGTGGGGAAACCGCCATCTTGGTACAGCCTAATGCATTGTCTATGCAATGCATTAGGCTGTATTAACGATCGCGCCCCCTAGTGGTGAAGTGCCCTAGGGGGACTCAATGTTAAAGTAAAATAAATAAAAAAAAATAAGGTTTTAAAGTACAAAAAAAAAAAGTATTCAAGGTTCAAATCACCCCCCGTTCCCCATTGTACAAATAAAAACAATAAAATAATAAAAAAAAGTTACACATATTTGGTATTGCTCTTATTCATTCTCGTCTTGACTGTAACTCCTTGCTTATCAGTCTCCCTCTCTGTAAACTCTCCCCTCTCCAATCTGGCCTGAATGCAGCAGCCAGGCTTGTCTTTCTTTCCAGCCGCTATACTGATGCATCTACCCTGTGTCAGTCACTGCACTGGTTGCCCATTCAGTACAGAATACAACATAAACTCATCACTCTCACCCATAAAGCTCTCCACAACGCTGCACCCCCTACATCTCCTCCATCATCTCTGTCTACCACCCTACCCTCTCTCTCCGCTCTGCTGATGATATCAGATTACAATTCTCAATCATCCGAACCTCCCATGCCCGTCTCCAAGACTTCATACGTGCAGCACCAGTTCTCTGGAACATGCTACAGCGTACGATCAGGCACACTCGCAACTCTCATAGCTTTAAGAGGCCCCTGAGAATACATCTTCTCACTCCGGCCTATGAGAATACCTAATGGCTAACCCCACCCACCCTCACCCACCAGCGCACTCAATTTCAGCACTAATCTGTATATAGATGTACTGTCAAGGTTGTAGGTCCATCCGAATTCTACAAAAAACAACCCCATATTTATGTCACATGGTTGGACCATTGTAAAGCTAGCACTTCTCACCGTTTGTTTCACCCATACACCATAATAGATTGTAAGCTCTTGCGAGCAGGGCCCTCACTCCTTGTGTCTCATCTGTAAGTAGCTTTTCATTGTGTAATGTATGTCTTTTGTCTGCACCTACACCCTCCAAATTGTAAAGTGCTGCGGAATATGTTGGCACTATATAAATAAAGATTATTATTATTATATAATCGCCGCGTCCGAAAAAGTCCGATCTATAAAAATATAACATCATTTATCCCGTGCGCTGAACGCCGTAGAAGAAAAAAATTTCCAAATGTCAAAATTGCGTTTTTTGGTCATTTTACGTTGCATAAAAATTGTAATAAAAGTGATTAAAAAAGTCGCATACATTCCAAACTGCTAGAAATAAAAAGTACACTTCAGCCTGCAAAAAATGCACCCTCACTGATGTCCGTGGGTGTTAGTACAAAAAAGTTATTGGTCGCACAAAATGGCGCCGCGGCGCAAATTTCAAAAGTAGCAAATGTTTGGAATTTTTTACGGTACCAAAACATAACGGAAACCCTAACATGTTTGGTTTGGCGGGACGCGTATCAACATATAGAATACAGATTAAAAACATTATATTTACCGAAGATTGAACGCCGTAAAAGCAAATCACCCGCAAACATGGCGCAAGTATGTTTTTTTTTTAACAATTTGTCCCACTTGGAATTTTTTTGGGGCGATTTCCCAGTATATTCTATAGTAATGGTGAATAACACCATTAGAAAGTAGATCTTGTCCCGCAAAATAAAAGCCCTCATGTGTCTATGTAGGTGGAAAAATAAAAAGTTATGGCTCCGGAAGGTGAGGAGGGAAAAACAAACGTGTCAACAACAAAAATCGCAAGGTCCTAAAGGGGTTAAAATAATTATCATTGGCAATTTCATAACACTGTATGTGAGTCAATAATGAAATGTATGTGTCACAGAAGAAAAAACTTCTGAAGATATCTTGAAGATGTACTCTACCTGTTGTTGATGTACAGGTGGATACTGAAGACCTGGCATTGGCTGGTTTGATATTTTTGGCATCATCTTTTGCTGGAAATTTGATGATCTTGGCAGTGACTGGTTGGACACTGTATTAACCTGTTGTGCCGTCTCGTGTTGAGCTGCCGTGGAACTTTGAGGTTGTTGGGGTGAGAACTGCATACCAGGCTTGGGTTGTGAACCCAAGACAGAAGACACTTGTTGGTTTGGTTGGTCAGGGTTATAATGAAATAAAGGCTTAGACATGCCAAGATGATGATCTGCAGGTAAATGACTAGAAGTCATGGGGTTCTTATTTGTATCCTGGGCCTTCATCATCTCAGCAGGATTATTTGGTGAGCTACTTTTGTACAGGTAGTTACCAATCGCCTTTTGTTGGCCTCCGCTTCCTGGAGGAGTACTAACAGATGTACCATGAGGACTTAACTGTTGTTGGCGAAAGGGACTCGGAACCTTTTCCAGTCCATACTGTCTTGATGACTGTCCTGTAGGAGGAGCATTTGACCAATTAGAAGATGTATTAGGCTGGTGTTGCTGAATTAAGTTATGTTGTCTATTGGCCGCCATTTGTTTTAGCTGTTGCGCATGAGATAGTTCCTGCCAATTATTCATACGATTTACACATGAAGACACCTGGGATTGGCCCTGATTCTGGGCCGCTGTCGTGCTTGGTGAAGAAGCCAACGGTGAACTAGACATGGAAAAAGCTGGTCCTGTAGAGGAAGGTCTTATCTGTGGGGAACCAACCCTAGTAGGATTTAAACATGGTGAATATTCACTTTTAATAGTAATCTTGTCTAGAGGTAAAGATGACGACGTGTTTCTTTGGTTTTGTTGACCAATATCTATGTTGAAAGGTTCGTCTTGCTTAATTGTTATATTGATCATATTTTGCAGTTCGATATCACTCATGGGTGGAACTGAAATATAAGTAAACTCATTAAATAGTTCTTGAAGTTCTGGATCCATCAGTTGATCCCCATTGTCATCTCCATATCTAAATATGTTTTCATGAGAAAGACGGGGATCAAGAGGTAAGCTGCACGACAGGTTGTCCCCAGGTTCCGATTTGATATCTTTTAGGGTTGTGCTAAACATATCGTTACTTGTTATGTTGCCATTCTTCCTATGCATTGCCTGGTCCATTGGCAGTGCTCCATTGATTGACTGGTTCGCTCCATCAACTGCATGATACATGTTTTGCCCTATCGGAACGCACTCATTGCTTTTAATCTTCTTAAAATTGAGGAAAGCGTTCTCCGATACACCATTCGATCTCTTATTTTTTGTGGGGGATACATTCACCACCAATCTTCTCTTCAAAGATCCTTGAAGCTAAAAACAAAAAACAGAAAAAGACAAACTTTTAGAATAAAATACATTTTTAGAGGGATACAAAATTCAATAGTCATTTAACATCCGACTCTTAGACATCTGACTAGATACTTATTTTCAAGTATCTTACAAGCAGAGACGGATCAAGGGGTGCACATTTTTATTATTAATATTGACCCCTTCCCACTGCATTGTCATAATTTATTGGCTCTTCATTTTTTCATTTTTAACTTCAAAGCAAAATTACAGAAAAAAATGGGACATTATTTACTCAAAAACACAAACACAAGAACATACTTACAGCTCAATGGCTGTACAATAGACTGAACCCAGTAGGAGGTAATATGAGCCCCAATGCTTATATACAACAGGTGCAGATAACTAATGAGCAGTAGCTCTCACAACCATCCACTAGGAGGGCAACTGAATGATACAGAACTGCACATTGAAACACAATCCAATATCAGCAGCACACTACTAGCACCAAAAACAATCAAAAAGAACATAGGAATTTTTGGAAAAGCATTTCTGCTACTTTGAATACATAAAAAATTTGAGGTTCTCAGTTTAGATTTTTGATCAAAACTGTGTAAGCCCACCTGCCATCGGCAAGGCGACCCTCAATACAAGTGGGAACCTACGCTACATATTACCTCTCTTGGTGCCTGTTTTTAAGTCAATGCAGAGTAGCTTGTAGCTGGAATCTACTCTCCCTGAAATGTGGAGCTCTGAACAGGCACCAGGTATTATGTAGCGTAGGTTTTTACCTATATTGAGGTCACCTTGCCGATGGCAGGTGGGCTTACACAGTTTTGATAAAAAATGTAAACTAAAAACCTCAACATTTTCCATGTATTCAAAGTAGCAGAAATGCTTTTCCATGTTCTTTTATATTGTTTTTAGTGCTAGTAGTGTGCTGCTGATATTGGATTGTGTTTGTATGCTACTGCCACACCAGTGTGCACCTATGTTCATTTTTTTCAAAAATTGTTTGGGATGTGCAGACCAAACATTGTTTTCTAGACCTGCACACTGGATAAGTACCAGCTCACACCAGTACCTAGAAATATTATACAAGGGGAGAATGCACAAATGCAAAAATACTGATAAGACAACCACTCGCACGCCTTTTATGTATGAGGGGGCTGGTTGCTGATATTATAATTGCATACAGATAAGGCAATACAAAGTGTGGCAATTATACGGTTGGGTGTTGGGGTACAGCCTATGATGCCTCCACCTTCCAAGAGCCATAACCTTTTTATTTTTTCATCTACATCTATATTTAAAATATAATTATATATATATATATATATATATATATATATATATATATATAATGTGTGTGTCTTGCAGGACCAGATGTAATTTTGTATAGTACAATTAATTGACTGTACCATAGAATGTATTGGGAAACTGAAAAGAAAATCTAAGTTGGGTGAAATGTGACAAAAAGTGTTAGTGGTCAGGCTTCAGTAAAAATGATGTGTTATCTGTAAAGTGTACTTTTTATTGGTACTATTTTGGGATACATGCAACTTTTTGATCACTTTTTATTTTTAGGGACGTGAAATGACCAAAAAAACCTGCAATTTTGCCATTTGTTTTTTTTTCCTTCTACAGTGTTCAGCATACGAGATAAATGATTTTATATTTTAATATATCGGACCTTTCCAAACACGGTGATACCAACTTTAACGTATTTATTTTTTTACTTATAAAATGGCAAAAAGGGAGTGTTTTGAATTAACATTTTTTATTTTATTTTTTATTGTTACAACTTTTTTTTTCTTTTTTTTAAACTTGTACAAGCAGTCCCCCTAGGATACTTGACCACTAGGGGGCTTAATCACATGTACACCCTTCTGCATTATACAGATAATGTAGAAGGGTGTCCCAAGATAGTGATTCTATTGCTTTCTACCTGGGGCAGGAGGTAACAGAAGCGCTAACATGGCAGCTATGTAGCTCCAGCTGCCCTAATAACCGCTAGATACCCAACACTCTTTTTGAGGGGGGTGGGGTTGGGGAGGCCAATGCCAATGGCGTCGGTTAGTGATGGCAGGCAGCTGTTATTAACAGCCGGCACCTGCCGCCTACATATTCTGTCATGAAGTCACCATACTTTACAGGAGCATTGATGGAAAATAGTTGCTATCACAGTTAATATGTCATAGCGACTGGACACCTTCCGCTCCACACTGAATTACTGTGGCACAGGGATGGCACCTGCAGAGATGGTGTACAGGGGCGCCATCAGGGCATTATTGGAAGTAGTTTGGTCAGGGGTCCTGATCAACTTTCAAAAAAAGGAGCCCCCTGAGTCTGATATGGTGCAAGATAGGAACTGGCAATGGGCAGCCGTCCAGATGCTTCAGCTATATATAGCCCTTAAATGACTTTTGGCAGCCTGAGGGGTGTACACATCCTGTAAGTAGTGAATGTCAATTGTAATGTACATCCCTCCCATCCCACAGTGCAACGACCAGAAACGACCCTACCAATCCCAGCTAATTAACCCCGTATATGCGATGGTCTTGTTATGCCAATGTCAACCACAACAGCCAAATGGTATTCAAAACAGAAAAAACTTCCTCTGTAAACCCTTTGGTGCCCATAACAAGATGGGTAGGTGCCAATGGGATGCCATGGAAGCTACTGGGGCTGTAAAGACACTCAAGCCCAACGACAAATGTAATTAGGCCATGTTAAAGGGGTTGTCTCACTATAACGATTAGCTTTCAAAATGTAGGGAACGTTAAATCAAGATTTTTTCCAAATACATTCCTCTTTTGATTTTTCAATGCTCAGGAGATGAGGAGATTTTATCTTCTCTGAGTGTACACAGGTTTCTCTGATTACTGTCCTGCTCTCCATTCCTAATTAGACAGAAAGCAGAGAGTGACTTTACCAGGACAGGCGTTAGCTTGCGAACAGAGTGTTTTATCTCTAACATACAAAGGAGATTAATTACTTTTGATTGTTTACTTTGAGCTCTGAAGCCTTCTGCACTATACATTATATCTCCTGCACTCATATCAGTGTAATTAGAAGAGCTGGGAATACGGAGCTAATATGCTAATCACTGCTATAGAACCACCTACAACCTAACTAGGAAGAATAAGGAAGTGTAAATCTGAAGCTGCATGTGGCTCTGTGAAACAGCATGGTGAGACAATCCCTTTAATGAAAAAATAAAAGCCTCTCGGTTGGTGGTAGTGAAAACTTAAAAACAATAAATTGCTTCCTACAAGGATTAAAGGGGTTTTGCCACGATCTAATGTTGACGTGGGATCCTCCAAAATAGATATTGAATCACTTTTCTAAATATATGTGATTAAAAAAAGTGTAGCCTGCGATATCTGCCGCCTGGCTTAGATGCCCTTAGTTTCCTGACTGTTTACATTAGCTATGACCAGGAGCTGATTTGGTTATGCTTGCTTTGTTTGCACTTCTTATCTGATGGCAGGGAACATGAACTAGCTTTGAAGGGATGGGGGAGAACAAAGCCTTTGTCTGCTGTATAGAGAATCCACTGGTAGTAATGTAATTATCTGAGTAAACATGCAGATGCTCCCTGCTCAGCCCTCCCCACCTGCAGCAGTTCGTGAAGGCTGCTTGCCTGGATCTTATCTTCTCTCCTGAGCAGATAAGAGGGAGAACACAAAACCCTTAGAGCTTGTGCACAATACAGTTATCCTCTGTGGTTTAGCTAAACAATGTTTGCTCAACTACAGAGACTGAATATCAGTCTCAGGAGCGTGCATGGGAGGTGGTGCGATGACATCATGGAGGAGGCACTTGTTTTTTAAACACAGCAACACAACGCCCCTTTTTTCAATGCTCAAAAGACAGTTCAGCCTGTTAGGTGAGGAAATCACTTCTTGGCAAATCCCCCTTAAAGACCATGTCCACCTTAATTGTTAAAATGTGTCAGAAATGTAAGAAAGGAGAAACTTTGCATGAGGTCATGATTAGCCATTTCCTAACCGAGCTGTTTACCCCATTCCTGACCAGGCTCATTTTCCTTTTCCGTAGTCCACTGTAGCGGGAGGTCCCGCTTCTCGGCCCCGCCCCCCCCCCCCCCCCCCGGGTGCCTGCCAGGGTCGGTGGGCCGGCTGGCCGCGGGACGAGCGGGTGGGTCCGCAGCACATAGAGACTCACCTGACCTCTTTCCTGTCCCGTCCGCGTCCGCTCCCTAGGGCGCGCGCGCGCGTTCTTGGAAATTTAAAGGTCCAGCGCCCCGGTAATTGGCTAATTGCCGGGCGCTTCCCCTATATAAGGTTTCGCTCCACAATCACTCCTTGCTGGATCTATGATGCCGCGTGCCCTAGAAAAAGCATTCTTTAAGTGTATTCTTGCCTTACCGTGTACCAGACCTCTAGCTACATTTTCTCGACTCCGAACCTCTGCCGCCTGCCGTGACCTTCCTGCCTGTCCACGACCACGAACCATTGCCGCCAGCCCTGACCTTCCTGCCTGCCCCTGACTACGATTCTTGGCTTACGATTCTGTACCTCGCTGCACCTCGGCCGCTATCGCAAGCAAGTCATGTCAGGGGTAGCGACCTGGTAGCCTCACGCTGCAGCAAGTCCATCCCGCTTTGCGGCGGGCTCGGGTGAATACCAGGGGCTACTTAGACGCCGCTCCCTGGCGTGGCTTAACTACCATCGCTTGCGGTGGTCCAGTGGATCCACTACCCAGCCGCTACAGTTATATCCAGCCATGGATCCCGCCAAGGTGCCTCTGCCAAGCCTCGCGGATCTCACGACCATTGTCGTCCAACAGTCGCAGCAGATCGCGCAACAAGCACAGCAACTGGGTCAGCTGTCTGCCATGATGCGTCAACTCCTGGCCTCCCAGCAGCAGCAACCTGCCTCTTCGCCGGTGATTCCAACACCCCTGGCCGTCCCGCTGGCAACCGTGGGCCCGAAGCTTCGCCTTCCTCTACCTTCCAAGTTCGATGGGGACTCGAAGCTTTGCAGAGGATTTACTACGCAGTGCTCTATGCACGTGGAGCTGATGGCCGACCAGTTTCCTACTGAAAGGTCGAAGGTGGCGTTCGTGGTGAGCCTGCTATCCGGAAAAGCCCTGTCCTGGGCGACACCCCTTTGGGACCGGAATGACCCTGTGACTGCAGACCTACAGGTTTTCCTCTCGGAATTCCGCAGCGTTTTTGAGGAGCCGGCGCGAGCATCTTCTGCAGAGATGGCGCTATTGAACCTACACCAGGGGGACTCCTCCGTAGGAGACTATGTGGTCCAATTCCGCACCCTAGCCTCCGAGCTGTCGTGGAATGACGCCGCTCTCTGCGCCACATTCAAGAAGGGCCTGTCAAGCAGAGTAAAGGACGCACTTGCAGCAAGAGACCACCCATCTTCTCTGTGCGAACTTATCTATCTGGCCACGTGCATAGAAGTGCGTTTCACGGAGAGACAGCAGGAGCTCCGCCAGGAGCGTGACTCGGCACAACCTCGCCGCCTACCACAACTGGCTCCCGTGTTCCAGAGGTCTCTGCTACCACCTCCACAGATTTGCACCGAGGAACCCATGCAGGTGGACCGGGCTCACTTTTCGGATGAAGAGTTGTCCCGCCGCCGGATGGAGAACCTTTGCCTCTACTGCGCCAGTCCGGACCATTTCCGTAGGAGTTGTCCGCAGCGTCCTCAGCGGTCGGGAAACGCTCGCACCTAGGTGCCGTAGGAGAGGCGTCCCTAGGTGCTCAGTCTTCCTCTCCACGACTGTTGTTGCCAGTGGAGGTAACGACGGATGCTGGCCTATCTCTTCGGGTCCCTGCCTTCCTGGACTCCGGCTCTGCCGGGAACTTTATTCATGCCTCCCTGGTGTCTCGCTATCACTTGCCAGTGATCCGACTGGAGAAGCTGTTGCTTATCTCTTCCGTCAGTGGGGAGCTTCTCAGCGACTCCATACAGTTCATCACCTGGCCTGTGACCCTCCGTGTAGGGGTCCTACACATGGAGAAGATCTCCTTTCATGTCCTGCCTCGCGCTTCTTCGGCGATCCTGTTGGGGCTACCCTGGCTGCAACGTCACGCTTGATTGGAAGACAGGCGAAGTCCTGCGTTGGGGATCGGAGTGCCAGGATCTCTGTTTGGTGGCACCACGCCCGGTGTCCATCTCTCCTCCCCAGTCGTCCGTCAAGTCTCTACAAGGTCTGCCAGCGGAGTACCAGGATTTTGGAGATGTATTCTCGGAGAAACAGGCTGAGAAGCTACCGCCCCATCGGCCGTATGACTGTCCCATAGACCTCCTCCCCGGAACCAGTCCCCCACGGGGTAGGGTCTACCCTCTGTCTGTGCCCGAGACCCAGGCCATGTCGGCCTACGTTCAGGAGAATTTGTTGAAAGGTTTCATACGCAAGTCCTCCTCGCCCGCCGGTGCTGGCTTCTTCTTCGTCCAGAAAAAAGACGGTTCACTTCGTCCGTGTATTGATTACAGAGGGCTAAACAAGATCACGGTGAAGAATCGCTACCCTCTACCCCTGATATCTGAGCTCTTTGACCGTCTCCGTGGAGCCAAGGTGTTTACCAAATTAGACCTACGTGGAGCCTATAACCTCATCAGAATTCGAGAAGGGGACGAGTGGAAAACGGCTTTCAACACACGGGACGGGCATTTCGAGTATCTCGTGATGCCCTTCGGGCTATGCAACGCCCCAGCCGTATTTCAGGAGTTCGTCAATGACGTATTTCGGGACTTGCTGTACACCTGCGTCATTGTATACTTGGACGATATCCTGATTTTTTCCCCTGACATACAGACCCATCGGGTACAAGTACGCCAGGTCCTGCGACGCCTGCGGGGCACTCGACTGTACACCAAGCTGGAGAAGTGTCGGTTCCACCAGGCCAGCCTTCCTTTCCTTGGGTACATAGTCTCCGATCGAGGTCTACAGATGGACCCAGCTAAACTCTCTGCGATCCAGCAGTGGCCAAGACCTGTCGGTCTCCGGGCGATTCAACACTTCCTAGGATTCACCAACTACTACCGACAATTCATTCCCCACTTCTCTACGCTGGTGGCTCCCATCGTGACTCTCACCCGAAAGAACGCTAATCCTAAATGTTGGCCTCCGTCTGCCGAGGAAGCATTCTCCCAACTGAAGACAGCGTTCTCCTCAGCACCTATTTTGGTCCGTCCGGATCCAGAGAGACCCTTCAGCCTAGAGGTGGATGCCTCTTCCGTGGGAGCAGGGGCGGTCCTGACCCAGAAGGGCCCTAAAGGCAAGACAGTCACATGCTGTTTTTTTTCGAAGACCTACTCATCGGCAGAATGTAATTATGCCATTGGAGATCGGGAGCTGTTGGCCATAAAATTGGCCCTGGAAGAGTGGCGACATCATCCGTTTGACGTCTTCACAGACCATAAGAATCTTCAATACCTCCAGACGGCTCAGCGTTTAAATCCTCGCCAGGCCCGGTGGTCTCTTTTTTTCTCACGCTTTGATTTCAAGATCCACTTCCGACCGGCCGAGAAAAATGTCAAGGCGGATGCCCTCTCCCGTGCTTCTGACATTACCGGGGAGGAACCAGTGTCTCAGCACATCATTGGTCCTGAACGGCTGGTTCGTGTGGCTCCTGTGGACCTCCGTAGCGTTCCTCCGGGCAGAACCTACGTGCGTCCCGCACTCAGGAGGAGAATTCTGGGTTGGGGGCATAGTTCTCTTCTGGCCGGCCACCCCGGGGTACGGAAATCCTACGTCCTCATCTCGCGACACTACTGGTGGCCAACTCTGCTCCAAGATGTCAAGGACTTCGTTCTCTCCTGCACCACGTGTGCCCAAAACAAGGTCCCTCGCCACAGGCCCGCAGGCCTCTTAGTCCCTCTGCCCGTTCCGGAGTCTCCATGGACACACATAGGCATGGACTTCATCACGGACCTTCCTCCTTCCTCGGGAAACTCAGTCATCTGGGTGGTCACTGACCGATTTTCAAAGATGTCCCACTTTGTGCCGCTTCCTGGTCTCCCTTCTGCTCCCCAATTGGCGGGCCACTTCTTCCATCACATTTTTCGCCTGCATGGTTTACCATCCCACATCGTCTCCGATCGAGGCGTCCAATTTGTCTCTAAGTTTTGGCGTGCCCTATGTTCCCGCTTGCAAATCAAGCTAGACTTCTCATCCGCGTACCATCCCCAGACAAATGGGCAGGTGGAGAGGGTAAACCAGATCTTGGGGGAGTATCTACGGCACTTTGTCTCCGGACGCCAGGACAACTGGTCCGAACTGCTTCCATGGGCCGAGTTCTCATATAACTATCAGGACTCCGACTCAACTGGCCGTTCCCCATTCCTTGTGGTCTATGGTCGTCATCCGCGCCCCCCCTCCCCTTGGCTTCGGCCTCCGAGGTTCCCGCCGTGGACAATCAGGTTCAGGATATCGGGGTCATTTGGCGAGAGACCCGACAAGTCTTACTCCAGGCTTCAGCCCGCATGAAGACCCAAGCTGACAAGAGGAGAAGACCTTCCCCAATGTTCCTCCCAGGGGATAAAGTGTGGCTCTCTTCCAAATACATACGCCTCAAGATCCCCAGCTATAAGTTGGGTCCGCGGTTTCTGGGACCTTTCAGAGTACTTCGGCAACTGAATCCGGTGTCCTACAAGCTCTGCCTACCTCCATCTCTCCGGATTCCAAACTCCTTTCACATCTCCCTCCTAAAGCCTCTGGTCTTGAACCGGTTCTCCCAGAATAGCGCTTCTTCGTCTCCGGTACCAGAGTCCCCTGATGTTTTTGAAGTGAAGGACATCTTAGACATGAAGACCATCAGGGGTAAGTGGTTCTTGTAGATTGGAGGGGCTTCGGCCCCGAAGAGAGGTCCTGGGAATTGGAGTCCAATATCCTGAACCAAGATCTGATTCGTAAGTTCCTTCAGCCTAAGAAGAGGGGGAGACCTAAGCGGGAGGGGGGAGTACTGTAGTGGGTGGCCCCGCTCCTCGGCCCGCCCCTCCGGGTGCTTGCCGGGGTCGGGTGGCGCCGCTGGCCGCGGGACGAGCGGTGGGTCCGCAGCACATAGAGACTCACCTGACCTCGTTCCTGTCCCGTCCACGCCCCCTGCCGGCCGGGGCGCGCGTGCCCGCTCCCTGGGGCGCGCGCTCGTTCTTGGAAATTTAAAGGGCCAGCGCCCCGGTAATTGGCTAATTGCCGGCCGCTTCCCCTATTTAAGGTTTCGCTCCTTGCTGGATCTATGTTGCCTCGTGCCCTAGAAAAAGCGTTCTTTAAGTGTATTCTTGCCTTACCGTGTACCAGACCTCTAGCTACGTTTCTCGACTCCGAACCTCTGCCGCCTGCCCTGACCTTCCTGCCTGTCCACGACCACGAACCATTGCCGCCAGCCCTGACCTTACTGCCTGCCCACGACTACGATTCTTGGCTTACGATTCTGTACCTCGCTGCACCTCGGCCGCCATCGCAAGCAAGTCACGTCAGGGGTAGCGACCTGGTAGCCTCACGCCGCAGCAAGTCCATCCCGCTTTGCGGCGGGCTCTGGTGAATACCGGGGGCTACTTAGACTCCGCTCCCTGGCGTGGCTTAACTACCATCGCTTGCGGTGGTCCAGTGGATCCACTACCCAGCCGTTACATCCACGCTGGTTTGAACCCCATAAAGCTGTCTTGTGCTCCGTCACCATATTAATTGTTTCGGCTTTTTTTTTGTAATATGTTAGGCTTTATTTTTCTGTCATTTTTACATGAGTTTTTTTTTTGTCTTTTTTTAATATGGGGGAAAAAAAGTTTATTTTCCACTTTTTTTAATATATTTTTCAGATAGAGGGGCAGATAGAGGAGATCAATCGGTAAGGGGCAGATAGAGGAGATCAAGCGGTAAGGGGCAGATAGAGGAGATCAATCGGTAAGGGGCAGATAGAGGAGATCAAGCGGTAAGGGGCAGATAGAGGAGATCAAGCGGTAAGGGGCAGATAGAGGAGATCCAGCGGTACGGGGCAGATCGAGGAGATCTAGCGGTAAGGGGCAGATAGAGGAGATCTAGCGGTACGGGGCAGATAGAGGAGATCTAGCGGTAAGGGGCAGATAGAGGAGATCTAGCGGTAAGGGACAGATAGAGGAGAACTAGCGGTAATGGTCAGATAGAGGAGAATTAACTGTACGGGGAAGATAGAGGAGATCTAGCAGTAAGGGACAGATAGAGGAGATCTAGCAGTAAGGGACAGATAGAGGAGATCTAGCGGTAAGGGACAGATAGAGGAGATCTAGTGGTAAGGGGCCAAGAGAGGAGATCTAGCGATAAGGGGCAGATAGAGGGGCAGATAGAGGAGATCTAGCGGTAAGGGGCAGAAAGAAGAAATCTAGCGATAATGGTCAGATAGAGGTAATCTAGCGGTAACGGACAGATAGAGGAGATCTAGTGGTAAGGGGCAGATAGAGCAGATCTAGCCTTTTACTACAAGGTCTCATACACGTTACGTACTGTATTACAAAGCAGTATTCAGTATTAATAACTTATAGGCTACAAACCCTTAGTTCAAGTACTTTGCTCAATTATTTCATGTTCTAGATGTTTTTATTTCCACTTTCTAAAATGTGTTTCCTGCTGGAAAACAGCAGGAGTCTTTTAATATGATCAATGCAAGTGCTGGCAGCTTAAGGCTCTATGAAAGCTAACAAATGTAACGCGATATCAGCTCCGGGAGATGGAAAATGCTCATGTATGCCGTCATAATGAGGAGGGAATTTGAGAAATTAAATATGGTCAAGGCAATATATAACCAAGTGTGGGATCTCATTTTCTACACAAAGCAAAGAAGCTGGAAGTATACAATAGCAATACACAAGAAAACATATTTAACATAGGACAATCACCAAGCAGGTCCTGTATATTAGGATATTCAGTTAAAGTGGTTCTATAAGAATAGTAAAGAAAACATTTTTTTTGTTTTTTCTTCATAAACAGCTCCACCCTTTTGAGTAGGCTGTGGCTGATACTGCAGCTCATACCCAATAAAGTGCATAGGGCGAAGCTGCAATACCACACATAACCTGTGGATAAGATTGGCGCTGTTTTTGGAAAAATTATTTCTAGAAAATTGTTTAAAGCTGGACTAGTGTGCACACATACTTAATGGCAACTAACTGCTAGTAAGATTGAGCCGCTCAGAAGCAAGGAGTGTCAGTGTTGTGTGACCAACTTTAGTTTTGCTTTAGGCTACTCTTGACAGAAAAATATGCTGTGTTGTAATAAAAAAGCTTAGGCATTTCTTCAGGTTTCTGTTTCATATTGCACTTTTTTGGATGTGGATTTTCACATTGTGAAGGGAAACATATTTTTCTATACATTTTTCTAATGCTTTTGTAATTAAGTTTGTGGTGCAAAAACATTATTACACATACCGTGTTTCCCCCGAAAATAAGACACCCCCGAACGTAAGACATAGCAGAGATTTTGTTGAATTGCCTAATATAAGGCACCCCCCGAAAATAAGACATAGCGGAAATCATTGCTGCAGCTCCCCAACACAGGGCCGTCCCTAAGGGTGGGCAGAGAGAAAGGTGGAGGGAAGGTGGGGGGGGGGGGGGGGCAGGTGTTGCCAAGCCCCACACACCCCGAGAAACGGCCCTGGGACATATTGTTGTAGCAGAGTGTTGAAGGACCTGTGCAGGGAGGTCATGTGACTGTGATGTCACCACAGGTCCCGAACATCCCAGGACAGGAGACAGAAAGTGTACAAGTGAGGGAGGGATGGGGGAGAGAACAGAGCAATGATACTGACACACACACACACACACACACACATTTCTCACAGGATGGTTGATGGGGCATGCTGGGACTTGTAGAACTAGAAGTCCCAGCATGTCACATTTGCCTTACTTTGAGATAATGAAAAAGAAAAAATGGACCCGGCGCACGTGCAGGATAAAAAGCCCGAGCTAAAGGCTTTTACATTAAAAAAGTATTTATTCTTAAAAATGCAAGATTTTACTCTCACAAAATTAAAAACAAAACATACAGATTAGACTTTACGCGTTTCGCGAGAGAGCCCTCGCTTCATCAGAAGTTTTCCTGCGAGGGCTCTCTCGCGAAACGCGTAAAGTCTAATCTGTATGTTTTGTTTTTAATTTTGTGAGAGTAAAATCTTGCATTTTTAAGAATAAATACTTTTTCATTGGCGTCTTTCTCCCACCGGACATCGGAGCGGAGCATCAGTGACCTGCGGCTGCCGTACTAAGGGCTACGGTATATAAATTGCCCCGCAAGCCCATATGAGTGTTGTGCCTCTATATTATAAGCGCAACACCCCAAGGTGAGAATCCAACTGTATTCAATACCTAAATTTGTTATAACAGTATAACACTATTGTGCGCCCCCTCTTTTTTCCTCTTTTTGCTTACTTTGAGATAAGTCACTGCAGCTGCCATAAAATGTCCTGTACATACATATATCCTATGGTTTGTGACTCTAAACTTTAAGATATATATATACACACACAGTAGCATAGCATGCTATACTTTATTTGTGGAAAAATAATACATCCACTGACTATACTTCGTGGTGCAACTTTGTGACCATCACACAGGTCATGTGACCCTGGTATCCCGGTAACAGTAGTGTATGGAGGAGCAGAACATCTCCAGTATAACCACCTCCAGCAGCGTCTTATCATGTGACCACCACACAGGTCATGTAACCCTGGTATCCAGGTAACAGTAGTGTATGGAGGAGCAGAACTTCTCCAGTATTACTACCTCCAGCGGTGTCTTATCATGTGACCATCACACAGGTCATGTGACCCTGGTATCCCGGTAACAGTAGTGTATGGAGGAGCAGAACTTCTCCAGTATTACCACCTCCAGCAGCGTCTTATCATGTGACCACCACACAGGTCATGTGACCCTGGTATCCAGGTAACAGTAGTGTATAGAGGAGCAGAACTTCTCCAGTATTACTACCTCTAGCAGCGTCTTATCATGTGACCACCACACAGGTCATGTGACCCTGGTATCCAGGTAACAGTAGTGTATGGAGGAGCAGAACTTCTCCTGTATTACTACCTCCAGTAGCGTCTTATCATGTTACCACCACACAGGTCATGTGACCCTGGTATCCAGGTAACAGTAGTGTATGGAGGAGCAGAACTTCTCCAGTATTACTACCTCCAGTAGCGTCTTATCATGTCTGCCAGTGTTTGTGGAGAAGATATCGCACATTCTTCTCTGTTTCATCTTCCTGCTTTGTTTTTTTTATAGTTAACTTTATTAATAACATAAAATCCCATAGAGACACAGCAGTTATGCAAGTAACTACACAAGAAGAAGCTGCTGGAATAACCATGTGAATAATAATTATTCAATCCTTATTCCTATTCATTTCCCCCATAGATTGATAGACTGACGCCATGTTTAGTTCATAGAGTTACTCCATAGGAGCCACCACTGTGGACAGGTATGTGGACTGTTCCATTTTTTTTCTAGATAGGGGCCTACTGCATTGAAAAGGGCTAGAGGAGCAGAATTTTTTAATATATGTGTATTAGAAAAATGCATAATTTCCTATTATATACATAATAAATAATAATAAAAAAGCAGACAATCCCTTACTACCAACATGCATTGCCATAGAGCTCCGAAATAACATTGCCTTGAGGCGACCAATAACAGCGCCATACAGTTCATCCTAAAGTAAAGGTTCCTACCCCACTGCCAAGTTTCCTGTAAACATCTATTTATTCAGTATTTGTAGAATAATGCAGTAATTCAACCCAATCCTGCTTTTACTAAATCCTGAAGGGCAAATGTGTCCAGGGGTTTAGCCATAGTGGATGCAGAAATAGCAGTCCACTGGGCCTTGATATCTAAGGGACCACAAAATCTCTTCCGCCATATGGAAAGACATTAGTATTATAATAGGTGCATAAGTAGGTGGTGGGGGTTGTCATTATGGATTTTGCATTGGGGCCTTGGATACACCCAGAGCTGTCTTAACAGCATTACGAGCCCCCGGGCATAACACTGTAGTGGGCCCATCCTAAAAACACACAAACAGTTAAATAAGCAAAGCCAAGAAAGAGATCCAGGATATATATTCTTTTGCATTCCTGGGATATATATTATATATATATATATATATATATATATATATATATATATATATATATATATATACCACCTGGGGCCCTCATACTTGTGGGGCCCCTGGGCAACTGCCTAGTGTGCCCAATGGAAGAGATTATATTTACTATTTTGCCATAGACAAACTTAAAGGCCATGTTCACACGGCTTATTTTGCCGGGGATTGGAGCCGTACTGCGCGCCGGATTTGCGCTGCAGTACGGCTCCAATCCGTCGCAGTAATTACGGTAATCCACCGTTCTCATAGAGAACTATGGATTCCGTCGCTACTCCCCGCTCGGCGAATCCACCGGACGGGGAGAAAGTCACTTGCACATTATCCAGGCGCAATACGCGCCGTGGATAATGGATGTCTATGGGGCCGGCAGGCCGCGCCCCCGCCCCACCCCCGCCCCTTATTCAAGTTGGAATTGCGAGCGCAATCCGGCTCGCAATTACGGCGTGAATAAGCCGTGTGAACACGGCCAAACTCAATCTATAAAGCACTAAAACGTAACTTTTATTACCGTATATACTCGAGTATAAGCCGGGTTTTTCAGCACAAAAAATGCCTGCCTAGGGGACCTATTCCTGCCTATACCCTGCCTATACTTGCCTATAGCCTGCCTAGGGGACCTATACCTGCCTATACCCTGCCTATACTTGCCTATAGCCTGCCTAGGGGACCTATACCTGCCTATACCCTGCCTATACTTGCCTATAGCCTGCCTAGGGGACCTATACCTGCCTATACTTGCCTATAGCCTGCCTAGGGGACCTATACCTGCCTATACCCAGCCTATACTTGCCTATAGCCTGCCTAAGGAACCTATACATGCCTATACCCTACCTATAGCCTGCCTAGGGGGACCTATACCCTGCCTATAGCCTGCCTAGGGGACCTATACCTGCCTATACCCTGCCTAGGGGACCTATACCTGCCTATACCCGGCCTATAGCCTGCCTAGGGGACCTATACCTGCCTATACCCTGCCTATAGCCTGCCTAGGGGGACCTATACCTGCCTATACCCTGCCTATAGCCTGCCTAGGGGGACCTATACCCTGCCTATAGCCTGCCTAGGGGGACCTATACCCTGCCTATAGCCTGCCTATAACGACCTATAACTGCCTATAACTTGCCTATAACCTGCCTATGGGGAACATTAAACTGCCTATACAAGCCTATCTCTGCCTATGGAGGACATTACATTGCCTATACCAGCCTATATCTGCCTATGGGGGACATTAAAGTGCCTATACCAGCCTATATCTGCCTATGGGAAACATTAAACTGCCTATACCAGCCTATATCTACCTATGGGGACATTAAACTGCCCATACCTACCTATGGGCGACATTAAACTGCCTATGTAATTTTATTGATATCTATTTTTATTTTTAAAATTCACCAGTAGCCGCTGCGTTTTCCACCCTAGGCTTATACTCGAGTCAATAAGCTTTCCCGGTTTTTGTGGCAAAAGTAGGTGCCTCGGCTTATACTCGGGTCAGCTTATACTCGAGTATATACGGTATGTATAACACTTAACCTCTATACACACTATTTAAAAACCTGATTTCTAACCTCTCAATTTATCCATTTCTAATTGTGAAGGAATAACTCCTTGTCTATTATCAAGTCTGGTGGACCCCCACCTATTAACAGGAGAACCTTATATATACAGTGATTTGCTAACTCCAAAAAGGAATCCAAAACATCCTTACTTGGGCAGTCATCCCTAATCTAATGGGCATGAAACATAAAAGGTTTCCTTGTGAGACCCTTTGCAGCGGGTAGCAGTAGAAAGAGGTAAGAAATCACAAATTAAAATGTCATGCCTGACCTCCCCAACATGTTTCACCAGCTAACTGGCTTCATCAGGGGATGTTATACATAATAAAATTTAAGTTTTAGTGCTTTATAGATTGAGAACTGATAGAGTTTGAGTTTGCCTATGACAAAATAGTAAATATTGTCATTAAAAGTCACTCTTTGTTCTCTTGCTAGATTCCCATTTTTTTTTTTAATACTATTTGACAATGGAAAAGATGGCCCTGGTAACACCTCTGAATACATCCCATGCTTCTGTGTCCTGTAGTCCATACATATCACTGATTAAAATGTACTTGCCAAAAGAGATGAATTCAAATTTGCAGTGTAATACATCCATGAAGACGTCATTACAACCGCCATATGTCATCATTAAGACTACCTGATAGGCTGAAAAATCTGCCATTGTACTGGCTTCATTGATAAATGTTGCATAGGTTGGCATTGCCCGTCCTAATTAATCAGACTTCTTGCCACCTTTCCCAGTTTAATCACAAGAGATTATTTATTTAGCTGCTTGTCAATACGGTTCTTGGCTTGAGATGGCTCAGCGCCACTTGTGTACTTTACTGGACATCTGGTGGGGTGGGGTGACTAAAAGCTCAATTCAATCTTGGCACGAGGAGGAATCATTAAATCAGGCCCAGGATTAACAGCTTCTGTTTTCTTGACTTCATTCGGATGTTGCAATAATGAAGACGGGTCCAAGCAGAAAATGACCTTAAAGGGGCTTTCTGGGACTTGAATATTATTTATGTATAATATTAATATCAGTATGTTGTCATCTGGCTCCTGGGACCTCCTCAGATCAGCTAATTAAAGTGGGCAACAGGCAATGGAGCCTTTTAATACAGTTTAAAGGGGTATTCCCACCACACTGATGGTAAATAAAGACTATTACTAAATACACTGCTGTTCTGATTTTGCTTCCTTTTAGAGATTGAGCTGTTTATTCCAGGTCACTTTCAGTCTCTCATTGCATTCATGCTATGAAAGGTTTGTTCCAGGTTGGCCCAGGTCTCTTTCAGTCTACCTTTGCAGTAAGGGGTTTTTCCATATTGGGCCAGGTCTGTCTTAGTCCACCTCTGCAGTAAGGGGATGTTCCAGGTTGGTCTCTGTCCATCCCTGCTGTAAGAGGATGTTCCAGGTTGGCCCAGGTCACTCTCAGTCCACCCCTGCTGTAAAGTGATGTTCCAGGTTGGCCCAGGTCACTCTCCGTTCACCCCTGCTGTAAAGTGATGTTCCAGGTTGGCCCAGGTCACTCTCAGTCCACCCCTGCTGTAAAGTGATGTTCCAGGTTGGCCCAGGTCACTCTCCGTTCACCCCTGCTTATAAAGGAGTTGTCAAGGTTGGCCCAGGTCGCTCTCCGTTCACTCCTGCTTATAAAGGGGTTGTTCAAGGTTGGCCCAGGTCGCTCTCCGTTCACTCCTGCTTATAAAGGGGTTGTTCAAGGTTGGCCCAGGTCACTCTCAGTCCACCCGTGCTATAAAGAGATTTATAAGCGTTGTTGCATCAGGACTTTCCTTATCCATATGCCCTACCAGGATGTCACAGAGGAGAACCAGAACTTTAGCATCCAAAGGTGACCAGCAGCAGCTCCTACTTTGGCGGACTCCAGCCGTCCATGTATTTCCTGGGCAGCCGAGCCGTACGTCTGATAACTGACTAGCTGGATGCAGCTGACTATTGCAGAGGGAGGAGAGGGACTTGGGGGTGAGTGGCTATTGTATGTGATGAGACCAGCACTGTGCAATCACACAAGCCAAAGCAAGCGGATGTCTATAAGTAAAATGACGTCCCACAGTGGATGATGGATCGCAGTAGTCACAACCATCTGCACACTCAGACCTTTGAGCTTCATATCATCACAGACACTATACCCGGGTCAATAGGTGTAACAGTGACAGGCTCATATACACATCCTCACAATATAGTGTCCTGTGTGGTTTTGTAATTAGAGATATTGTGTTGTACCTTAGTGCTCTCCAGGACAAAATAAGTGTATGTGTCAGCGTTTTTATTCTTCCTTGCACAAAAGCCTTGTTGGCAAACGCAGAGGAACTGGTCATCGTCCCAGCGCTGGAAACATACACCCCACTGGGCTGCGGGTATGTGATAGTTTTTACAGAGAGACAATGCTCGCTTTTAGGTCATGATTACTCTTTGTGTTGTTTTAATATACCCAATAATTGATTTTAAAGGTTACTTCTATTTTTGTCTTTGCCTCATCACTTTGGAATTCTTGTCTGTTTTCTTCTATCAATTTTACTTGGGAAAGAATATCGTGTGACAGTTTACAGATGGAGTCGACTGCCCTATAAAAGTCACTTAATGTGCGGAAAGGTCTGATTACTTAATAGTGTAATATTGGAAAACTGTGCTGACTTTGTTGGCATCGCAGAGAATAGCTAAGAATGTGCAAATAAGGAGAAAATGCTTGATATATGTATTTTAAACAGCTTTTGGTAAGACCTCTTTAGGACCCCCCACCATTTGCTAAAATCTCCCTACAGCAGCATTAAACATTACCCATTGTAATGAATGAGTCTTCTGTGTAATGTAGACTAAAAATAAAGTCTGCTCAGCCCGTTCTCTATTCAAGAGTTTATATCAGGGGACCCGCTCTGTCCAATACCTACATTATTTATATAAACATAATATAGGTCACTGCCTCCCACAAGATCATCACACTATTCTCCAGCTGCTGAGGCCCTCACTATCATGATCTGATTGGCTATAAAGAATTCCAACCCTACCTACCTGATGACTGTTCCTGGGGGATACAGTCCTATCCAAATTAACATAATGAAATGTGTGGATAGGTCACTGCCTCCCAAAAGATCATCACACTCTTCTCCAACTGCTGAGGCCCTCGCTACTATGATCTGATTGGCTATAATTCCAACCCTACCTACCTGATGACACTGCTCCTGGGAGATACAGTCCTATCCAAATTAACATAATGAAATGTATGGATAGGTCACTGCCTCCCACAAGATCATCACAATCTTCTCCAGCTGCTGAAACCCCCGCTACTATGATCTGATTGGTTATAAAGAATTCCAACCCTACCTACCTGGTGACACTGCTCCTGGGGGATACAGTCCTCAGTGTCTTCCTGAAATGATTGCAATCACAAATTCTTTGGTATTATTATCTTCATTTAATTTGTCTTCAGTGGAAAACCACAAAAAGAATTGTCATAAAGCCAAATTGGGTATAATTCCACCAAACATAAAAAAGGGGGTGGACAAAAGTATTGGCACTGTTTGAAAAATCATGTGATGCTTCTCTAATTTGTGTAATTAACAGCACCTGTAACTTACCTGTGGCACCTAACAGGTGTTGGCAATAACTAAATCACACTTGCAGCCAGTTGACATGGATTAAAGTTGACTCAACCTCTGTCCTGTGTCCTTGTGTGACCGCATTGAGCATGGAGAAAAGAAAGAAGACCAAAGAACTGTCTGAGGACTTGAGAATCCAAATTGTGAGGAAGCCTGAGCAAGGCTACAAGTCCATCTCCAAAGACCTGAATGTTCCTGTGTCTACCGTGCGCAGTATCATCAAGAAGTGTAAAGCCCATAGCACTGTGGCTAACCTCCCTATGGCACTGTGGCTAACCTCCCTAGATGGGGACGGAGCCCATGGCACTGTAGCTAACCTCCCTAGAAGTAAAGCCATGGCACTGTGGCTAACTCCCTATGGCACTGTGGCTAACCTCCCTATGGCACTGTGGCTAACCTCCCTATGGCACTGTGGCTAACCTCCCTAGATGTGGACGGAAAAGAAAAATTGACGAGAGATTTCAACGCAAGATTGTGCGGATGGTGGATAAAGAACCTCGACTAACATCCAAACAAGTTCAAGCTGCCCTGCAGTCCGAGGGTACAACAGTGTCAGCCCGTACTATCCGTCGGCGTCTGAATGAAAAGGGACTGTATGGTAGGATACCCAGGAAGACCCCACTTCTTACCCCGAGACATAAAAAAGCCAGGCTGGAGTTTGCCCAAACTTACCTGAGAAAGCCTAAAACGTTTTGAAAGAATGTTCTCTGGTCAGATGAGACAAAAGTAGAGCTTGTTGGGAAAAGGCATCAACATAGAGTTTACAGGAAAAAAAAAAGAGGCATTCAAAGAACACAGTCCGTACAGTCAAACATGGTGGAGGTTCCCTGATGTTTTGGGGTTGCTTTGCTGCCTCTGGCACTGGGCTGCTTGACCGTGTGCATGGTATTATGAAGTCTGAAGACTACCAACACATTTTGCAGCATAATGTAGGGCCCAGTGTGAGAAAGCTGCGTCTCCCTCAGAGGTCATGGGTCTTCCAGCAGGACAATGACCCAAAACACACTGCAAAAAGCACTAGAAAATGATTTGAGAGAAAGCACTGGAGACTTCTAAAGAGGCAGCAATGAGTCCAGACCTGAATCCCATAGAACACCTGTGGAGAGATCTCACAATGGCAGTTTGGAGAAGGCCCCCTTCACATCTCAGGGACCTGGAGCAGTTTGCCAAAGAAGAATGGTCTAAAATTCCAGCAGAGCATTGTAAGAAACTCATTGATGGTTACCGGAAGTTATTTTGGCTAAAGGTTGTGCTACCAAGTATTAGGCTGAGGGTGCCAATACTTTTGTCTGGACCATTTTTGGAGTTTTGGGTGAAATGATCAATGATTTGATTTTTGTTTCGTTCTCTTTTGTGTTTTTTTTCATTGCAAGCAAATAAATGAATATATTAATACCAAAGAATTTGTGATTGCAATCATTTTCAGGAAGAAACTGAGTATTATCTGACAGAATTGCAGGGGTGCCAATACTTTTGGCCACCACTGTATGATCTGATTGGCTACAAAAAATTCCTACCCTACCCACCTGATGACACTGCTCCTGGGAGATACAGTCCTATCCAAATTAACATAATGAAATGTGTGGATAGGTCACTGCCTCCCACAAGATCATCACACTCTTCTCCAATTGCTGAATCCCTCACTATCATGATCTGATTGGTTATAAAGTGCTCTAACCCCACCCACATGATGGCACTTACCTTTGAAGATGCAGCCCTGTTCAAACTAACATCATTAAGGCTATGTTTACACAGCACAGAATTACAGTCGGATTTTCAAGCGGGTTCAGTATTTAGAATCTGTAAAAATCCGACTGTAACCCAGTGCCCATAAACCACAATAGAAAATCTGTGCTGTAGACTACACAGAATGGATTTTCTACTGTGGGATTTCTAAACTGCCGGCCCTCCGCTGGAAGATAGAAAATGTTCTATCTTCCGTCAGATTCCCGTACAGTAGAAGTGACCAGGTAAATGAAAGTCAACATCAATTCCCCAGATTCTTCCGTTTTTAGAGATATCCCAAATGTGGCCCTAGTGCACTATTTGTCTCAACCACAAGCTCCAGAATAGGAGGAGCACCTACTGGACTCTGGGGTCTCATTTTCAATATGATTTTATTTAGGCGCCATTTCAGGTTTGCGGACACCCTACGGGGCTAAAACTTAATAAACACCCCTAAAAAGACCCCATATTGGAAACCTATGGAATATATCCAGGGATGCAGGGAGTATATCGACCCCACAGGTGTTTCACAAATTTTTTAGTGTTAGCCGGGAAAGTGAAATTTTTTTTTTCCAACAATCTGCAATTTTAGCTGAAAATGTTTAATTTTTACAAAAAATCCTGGAAAAAAGCACCCAAAATTTTGTTTTGCAATTTCTTCAAAGTTCAGCAATACCCCATATGTGGGTGTAAACTGCTGTTTTGGCGGCATGGCAGGGCGTATAAGGGAGGGAGCGCTATTTGGCTGTTGGAATGCAGATTTTGGTGGGGTCATGTCGCATTATCAAAGCCCTTACAGGTGAAACCTTCCAGAAGTCGCCCCATTTTGGATTCAACACCCCTCATAAATCTCATCTAGGGGTATAATGTTCCTTTTAGGGGCACAAGTGTTCCGTAGTTTTTTTTAGCATTGAGCCATGAAAATGAGGGGGAACGAAACGCATTCCGTCATTGTTTTTTGGGCTTCATTTTTACAGCGTTCGCCTTGCAGTATAAGTGACAGATAACTTTACTATGCAGATCGGTATCATTACAATTCTATACATTTTATATAGTTTTTTATGTTTTATTCCTTTTACACAATAGAAATGGGTTTATAAAAAAATTGTTTTTATGCTGTCATAGTCTGATAAACAAAACTTTTCTATTTTCTGTATATGGAGCTGATTATGGGCTTGTTTTTTGCGGGATGAGTTTAACTTTTAATTGGTACCATTATGGAGTGCTAATAACACTTTGATCACTTTTTATTAAGGTTTTTGTAGGTCATTTTGAACAAAATACAGCAAACCTAGTAGTGTTTTTATTTTTTTACAGCGTTCGCCTTGCAGTATAAATGACATGCTAGATTTACCCAGCTGGTCAATACGATTACAGTGATAACCAATTTGTATATTTTTTTTCTGCTTTTACACAATAAAAACACTTTTATTCAAAAAGGAAAACACTTTTTTGCATCGCCATAGTCTGAGAGCCTTAACTTTTTTATTTTTCTATGTACGGAGTTGTGTAGGGGTTTGTTTTATGTGGGATGAGTTGACGTTTTTATTGGTATCATTTTGGCATTTATATGAGTTTTTGATCGCTTTTAAATATGTTTTTTGGAAGGCAGAGTGAAGAAAATACTGCAATCCTAGTAGTGTTTTTAAGTTTTAACAGTACTCACCGTGCAGTAATCGTGACAAGTTAGTTTTACTCTGTGGGTTGATACGATTATGGCAATTCGTAATTTATATCTTTTTTTATGTTGAAGCTCTTTAAAATAAAAAAAGGATTTTTGTTGTGTAAAACAATATCGATGCATCGCTGTCTTCCGAGAGCCATAACTTTTTTCTTCCATATACAGAGCTGTGTAAGGGCTTTTTTTTGCGGGATGAACTGACATTTTACTTGGTACCACTTTTGTGTTAATATGAGTTTTTTATTCCATTTTATCTGCTGTGGGATGAACGAAAAACGCAGGTCTGTTACTGTTTTTTTTTACGGCGTTCCCTGTGCAGGTTTAATAATATGACAGATTTATAGGACAGGTCATTACACACGCAGCAATACCAAATATGTGAACTTTATTTATTTGTATCTTTTTTGGGCGATTGGCATTTGTAAAGGGGAAAAGGGCAGCATACAAATTTTTATTTTATTTTTCGTGTTTGTGTTTTACTTTTTGAGCCTTTGTTTACTTTTTCACACTTTTTCTCACTTTTCCCCATAGGGGATTTGTATCAGTGATCCTCAGATCACAATCCTCTGATACAATAGAGATCAATACACAGCATTGCTGCTCTATCCTGGTCTCCATGGCGACTGTCAGTCACCATGCATGGCAAAATAATGATGGTAAAACAGAGTGTGTGCATACAGCTGTATACACGCATTCTGTTTTATTTTGCGGGACAAGATGCGCTTTCTAATGGTGTCATTCACTGTACCATAGAATATATTGGGAAACCACCCAAAAAATCTAAGTGGGTCAAAATGTGAAAAAAATGTACTTGCGCCATGTTTGCATTTTGTTTTTCTTTACGACGCTCACTCCTCAATATACAGTACATGATGTGTTGATGTGTTCTCTGTATTCTGCAGGTTGATACGATTCCGGCAAAACCAAATTTGTAGGGTTTGCGTTATGATATAGTCCAGTAAAAAAACAAAACAAACATTTTCCATTTTTTAAATTTGCACCGCTTCTCCATTTTCTGCGACCAATAACTTTTCTGCACTTCCACCCATAGACCTGAGTGAGAGGGCATTTTTTGCGGTTTGAAATGTACTTTTTATTGGTACCATTTTGGGATACATGCGACTTTTGTGATCACGTTTGTTTCAGTTTTTCGGGGATATGAAATGACCAAAAAACCACAACGTTTGGAATTTTTTCCTTCTACAGTGTTCAGCGTATGGGATAAATTAAGGTATATTTTCATAGATCAGATTTTTTCGGACACAACGATACTGTTACGGGTGCCCCTGCGACCCTCGTGTCGGGTCGCAGGCACACCCGCAACGCCGCAGCACCTCCTGCTGCGGCCGGTGCCGCAGCCCGACGCTCGGGCCGCGGACACCCCGGCACGTCTGGGGCGCACTTACCCGTCCACGCTCCTGGTCCCGTCCTGGCGCGCGCTCCTGCTGCCGGCCGGGTGCACGCGCGCCCTCTAGTGCGCGCGCGCGGCACTGCCGGGAGATTTAAAGGGACAGTGCGCCGGTGATTGGTTCTCACCGGGCACGGACCCTATTTTAGCCCTGCCTCTTCCCCAGCACCTTTGCCGAATCGATAGTGCCTTGTGCCTGGAGAGGAAGCGTTCCAAAAGTGTCTTGTCCCGTTTACTGTGTACCGTACCTTCTGCCTCCATCCCTTGACCACGAACCATTGCCGCCTGTCCTGACCTTCTGCCTGTCCCCGACTACGAGCCTGCTTCACGATTTTGTACCGCGCAACACCTCGGCTGCCACCGCAAGCAAGTCACGTCAGGGGTAGCGACCTGGTAGTAATCCGCCGCAGCAAGTCCATCCCGCTTTGCGGCGGGCTCTGGTGAAAACCGGACCTACTTAGATTCCGCTCCCTGGCGTGGCTTACACCATCGCTTGCGGTGGTCCAGAGGATCCACTACCACATCCGTAACAGATACCAATTACGTGTAACTTATTTATTACTTATTTATTTGTATTTGTAAAATGGCACAATGGGGTGATTTGGACTATATATATATATATATACACACTTATATACACTTTTAAACTTTTTTTTCGCTTGTACTTCCTATGGGGCGTGATCATGTGTACACCCTTTTATATTGTATAAACAATACCAAATGGTGTACAAAGATGGCGGTTTAACTATTATCTGCCTGGAGCAGGAAGTAGTAAAATGAGAAACATGGTGATAATAGAAGCCTTCAAAAGACTTCCAGCCACCATGTAAACTGATTGGGAACCCGTGATCTCGCTGTGTGGGCACTGATCGGAATGAGTGGCATCGTTTCTCATTCATTTAGACGCTATGGCCACAGCTGCCATGGCGGCGAAGAGATTAAACGTGCTATTACCGGTGGGTGTCAGCTTTGAGTCGAAACGTCACTATTTTTTGTACTCTGGATTTTTAATAAAAAGAAAATTATGCTTTCACCTGGTTTGGAAATCATAGCGAACCCCTTAAAGGGTTTGTCTCACTACACTGATTCATCTTACCATAGTCCTGTTTTCTTGGTTTCACTTTGAATTCAGGGGTGTGTTTACTGGCTTCCACTGGGCTGCAGTAGAAGCCAGGTCTGTAGCTATAGCAACCAGTGCTGGCAACCTATCAGGATAGATCAAACAGGTCTGTAGCTATAGCGACCTGAGGAGCAGCCCATACAAAAGAGGGGATATCTCAGAATGGGTAGGATACTATTAATGGACGTATATTGCAAAGTGACTTGTTTTTGCAAGATCTTTAACATAAAAAGCAATCCTCGTAGCGAGACGACCCCTTTTAACAAGTCAGCTTGGCTGTTCCTAGCTGTTACCTGTTACACTGACATGACTGCAGGAGATTTATAAGATACAGTACACAAGACTACAGAGATCTAAAGAGTGAAAGACTCTCATTTAGTTAGGTAAAGAAAGTCCATTGCTAAAGATAAGACCCTGGAGGGAATGACTCACCATGGTTGGACTGACTGACGGCAGCTTTGAGCAATGAGAGATAAGAGAGAGCAGGGAGAGGTAAGGAGAGGTGGCCAGTAACCAGAGAAACTTCTTTGACCAAAGCAAAATCAAAACAACAATGTATTTGGTAATAGCCTTTATTTACCTTTCCCTGCATATTAAAAAGCTCGTCGTTGTGATGAGAAAACCCTTTTAATAGCCAGTAGAGTGCTCAGCCCACCCATATACTGATGGACAACTTTATCTGTATCAGTGTACGCACAAAGCAAACTGTCAAACACTAAGGGCCACATGTATGAAAACTGTCTAGGTCAGAGGTCTGCAACGTCGGCTCTCCAGCTGTTGGGAAACTACATCTCCCATCACGCCCACTGATACAGATTATATAAATGCATGATGGGAGTTGTAGTTTCCCAACAGATGGAGCGCTAACATTGCAGACCTCTGGTCTAGGTCTAAAACATACTTTGTTGCCCATAGCAGCCAATCAGAGCGCCCCTTTCATTTCATATAGTGCTCTGTAAAAAATGAGAGGGACGCTCTGATTGGTTGCTATGGACAACAAAGTGAATTTTAGACCTAGACAGACTTCATACATGTGGCCCTATATGTGGGTTGGTAAACAGTACTTTTACTTTCTCTTTTAGAATTTACTCTGCTTTTTAGTCAGAAATACTGCTTAAAAATAGTATAAATCTATATCACATAGCTCAGCTTCCCTCCCTCTATTACATCCTGTTCTCAGAAGGGTAGCAAAAACTACCTTACAGAATTCCTATAAGCTTAGGGTAAAGACAGTAATTCCAGGAAAGCAAATCCTCAAGGGTGACATGTCCCAACACGCCAACGTTAGTTTTTTGGTCTATTTTGCATCAAAACCACTTTTGACGCTATATTCTTGTTGTAAATAAACTGTCGGACACCAAAACTAGGTGCATTATACGCCGGGCACGACACTTTGTAATGCGCCTAAATATGGTGCACTGTGTGCCCCCGTCGCGCAATGCGCCTGTTGAGACGCATTACATATATTATGCGCCTCCGTCAGGCAATGCGCCACGATAGGCGCATTACATATACTACCAATGATATGCTATGCGCCGCGAGTTGCGCAATGCGCCTTTTTTGATGCGATGCGCCTTTTTCAGCGCAATGCGCCTTTTTAGGCGCTTAAGGTATAATTTTTAGAAAGTATCGGACTTTCAGGCGCACTGATTTAATGTGGATACGCCACTTTTCGGACATGTCGCCCCAAGTTTCTGAAGCATGCCGCCTAACTGGCCATTTTTTTTTTAACAGTTGGGCTTATGCACGTTTGCCTCAAAGCAGGCATTTCTTATGTAGGTGCTCCTGGGAAGATCTGGGGTATGGCCATAGTAGTTCTGCACAATTGAGGTATGTGTAAATGATGCAAGAAGCCACTAAAAGTTGCATCTTTGGGTGAGAATGGAGTATAACATGATACCTACCCAGGATCAGCAGAAGATAATTTAAGAAAAATATTTTATTCTACTGTGAAATTGGTTTGAAAAATGAACTCACACTTTAAATAGATGGAAAATACATGAAAAAAAGCTAAAAATATTACTTTTTAGCTAAACCTAACACATTTGAGAAGTTTTCCCTGCCTGGTGGTCTGTTCCTAGTGATGACTTACATTCAGGTAGGTCTCACTCGTCCTACAGATGCACTTTGCTCTAGTCTTCCCTTGTCTTTCTGTGTTGCATGTCTACAGGTTTTATTGACTGTCCTCAGCCAAGAAGGAGGGTTATGCATGAGGCATATATGGGCCTCTGCGTGCCAGATCTGTTTTATTCACATCAATGAATGATTGAGGAAGTGGTTTTTGGAGCAGTAATTGAAGAGGTTTCACTGTGCAATAAAATAATAGCAGGAATCAGCTCGCTCCGCCAGATACGCACGGGTGTTAATCGCTATTCAAGGAAAAAATTTTATAGGCATGATTCAAAGTTCACCGAGAGGGAGGGCAGAATAATAGGCTCTCCATGGGGGTCATTTGCAAAGCAAAACTATGCGGGACTCGGGCATAAAAGACTTTCCATCTTAATTATAACATTTTAACGGGGTGATGCAATTTTGGCCTTTTTGCTGCCTGAGTTGAAAAGGGAAATGGACACGTATGAAAACTGGCTAGGTCTAACACTCACTTTGTTGCCCATAGCAAGCAATAAGAGCCCCTCTCATTTTTCCAGAGCACCATATGAAATGAGAGGGGCGCTCTGATTGGTTGTTATGGGCAACAAAGAAAGTTTTAGACGTAGCCAGTTTTCATACAAGTGGCCCTATATATCCCCCTCCACCCCTGAAAACAAAAAAATTGGAAAGACATGGGTACAAGGGTTGCTACAACCAGATGCTACAACCACCATTGAAAAATTTGGTGACATCTTTTGAACCTCTTATGGTCAGACCTTCAAAGACTTACCGACATTGGTCATGGTTGGGGCCATTGTGAGAGCCTAAGGCTACGTCTACACAGAACTGGATTCTGGTTGTTTTTTCATCGGATTCAGTATTTTGAATCCACTGAAAATCCGACCGTACTCTGCGCTGTGTGCCCTCAATAGAAAACCTAAAATAGAGTGTTTCCTAAACTGCCGGCCGTCCTGTGTTATATAGAACATGTATATTCCACCGCAGTTTCGTTGGATTCCTGTGCAACCCATGTACTGGGCCACTGGGAATCCGAAATCCAAGCGCAAAAAACGGCACTGCGGCGCAGCTCGGTGAACTTATATTTTAAGCTAACTTCGTAGACATAGCTTAACAGTCTTTAAAAAAGCTTCATAGTAGTCCCACATAGTTCCAGACTAATAGTAGATACTATAGTACAAGCCACATAGTAATCCCTATATTAAAAGTTTCATAGTAGTCTCCATGGTTAAAGACTAATAGTAGTGCCTATAGTGCAAGTCACACAGCAATCCCTATATTAAAAGTTTCATAGTAGTCTGCAAGGTTAAAGACTAATAGTAGTGCCTATGGTTCAAGCCACAAATTAATGTGTGTGTTAAAAGTATTACATTAGGATCATAGAATCAGCCTTATAGATGTCCTCATGGTTCTAGACCCACGGTAGTTCTCATTGTGTGGACCTAATACTAATGGCAATCATAAAAGCTTAATAGTGGTCCCCCTAACACCAGCCTCATAGCAGTGCCCATAATAGAAGCTTAATAGTGGTCCCCCTAAGACCAGCCCCATAGCAGTGTCCATAATAGCTTAAAGGGGATGTATCGCTTCCTTAGTTCGGCTGATTCACACTGCTCTCAGCTTCTCAACTCTGGAAATGCAGGGGCGTTTCTTCCCCTCCCAACTGGGTGACATCATCCCCCCCTTCACTGTGCATGCTGGCTCCCGAGACTCCCCCCCCCCTCCTCCTCTCTGAGTCCACATGTCACTGGTTCTTTCCCTATCAGTCTTATTTTGTAAGAGCTGTATACATACAACAGGCTGCATTCAATCTAGACTGAGCAACTGAACTCTTCTCCTCTCAAAGCTGGAGATGCTCGATGAACGGCACAGATCTTGCTTCTAGACTGAGCAACTGAACTCTTCTCCTCTCAAAGCTGGAGATGCTCTATGAACAGCACAGATCTTGCTTCTATGCAGGAGAGTTAGGCACCGGGACAAAACTGTTATGTTTTCTCATTGTAGAATCTGTTGCAGTCTGTTTCTGCTGGGTGTGGAGAGAGAAATGCTACGGCCCCTAACTCTGAGTCAGGCAGGGATCGACACAAATTGTGCTATTTCCTGATTGTGTAAGCCCTTCAGTGTAATTCTGTTTCTTCTGCCTGTATAAAGTGAAAATGTGACGGTCCCTTACTCTGAGTGAGAGACACAGCTCCGTGAATTCGACCAGGGGCTGTACAGAATGTAAATGAGCTCTCAGCTAGTGAAATGCAAAGAGGAGGGATCCGGAGGGATTCGACCAGGACTGGATATCAGCGCAAACAAAAACACAAGATAAGGAATACTGTGAATACAAGACAGCTTTGCTAATGACATCCAATTGCAAAGTTGCTTGTTTTCACTGTCCCCTGATTCTGAAGACCATTTAAGGAAATGATAAAACCCCTTTAATAGTGGTCCCCATGGGACTACCCTAATAATAATGCCTATATAAAAACTGCATATTCGTCCCTATTGTTCCAGACTTATAGTAATTCCATAGTACACCCCTCATAGTATGCCCACAATCAAATCTTCATAGCAGTTCCCATGGTTCTAGATTCATTATAGTGCCTGTAGTGCCCGCTTCATAGTAATGCATAAAGTTGACTTAACCTATTCGACTCTCCTCTCCTGCGACCAGCGGTCAGGCGGCTGCATGGGTGTCAAACTGCATCCTGTCAGCACCATGACAGCTGTAAGAATCCAAAATGAATCTGGATGCACCAAGGAATTGACTGGGTGATAAAACAATTTGACAAAGTGACATTACATTTCAGAACACATGTGATTCCCCCCGGGGTGCCAATAGGGCAGTACGGGCAGTACTCCTGTCAGGGGCCCTAATAAAAAAGGGGCCCCACTGATATGTTAAAAAATAGGAACTCTTAATGGGTGGGGGCCCCATTTGATTTGGCTGTATGAGGCCCTGAAACGGTTAATAGATGACTGATGGCAGCCCTGGATTCCCCTGTCTAGTATCTAGTAAAAAAGAAATTGAAAAGTTGGTATCTCAGCATCCACAAAAGTCCAATCTATTGAAATATGAAATAATTTATCCCGTATGCTGAACACCGTATAAGAAAAATATTCCACGCATCAAACTTGTGTTTTTTTGGTCATTTTACATCCCCAAAACATTGGAATAAAAAGTTATCAAAAAGTTACATCTATCCCAAAATGGTACCAATCAAAAGTACAATTTAGTTCACAAAAAAAATGCCCCCTTAGATCCACAGGGGGAAGCATGAAAAAGTTATTGGTCGCAGAAAATGGTGCTGCAGGGAAAAGTTATGAAATAGAGAACATTTGTATTTTTGTAAGAGTACTAAAACGGAACGAAAACCCTACATATTTGGTATCATGGAAATCGTAGCGACCTGCAGAGTACAGGTAGCACATCCTTTATACAGCACAGTGAATGACATAAAAACAAAACCTCTGCACACATGGTGCAAGTACCTTTTTTTCTCATTTCACCCCACTTAGAATTTTTCTTCGGTTTCCCACTATATTCTATGGCATGATCAATGACACCAATAAAAAGTACATCTTGTCCTGCAAAAAACATGCCCTCTATGTATGTTTATGTATATGGAAAACATAAAAAAGTTGAGGCTCTTAGACAACGGGAAGGAAAAAAATGAGGAGTCACAAAATTATGACCAGGAAGCGGTTAGTATAATCCATAAGTTCTTGGATGGATCTTACATCACGACTTCCAAACCATTAAGACGTCAATTCACACAGAATGAATGCTCACGTGCACTTTGAGGGCGTGTCTGCAGAGAGTGAAGATACTCCCTGCTGGGAGGAGAAACACGCCCCTCCATTTCACAAGCTCTGCTTGGCAACCATTATAAAAGGAGGCCCACTGCTGAAATGAGAGCCAACCCCTTTAAGGTGATTGAGTATAATCCACATTATACAGAACAGATAGTAACAAACTGGGACTGAAGGATGTGCTCCTAGTACGTGATACCTGATGTTCCCTCCAAGCCATGAATAAATTTGCTGGCGACGGTGAGAATGTGGCTCCAATGGGGGCATCAACTATCTGTAAGTAAAATGTTCTCTCAAAAAAAATTATTGTGTTCCAATAAAAATGTGATGCAATGTTGTGCTGAGATTGTATCCAACATTGGGTTGCTGGAAATCCTCTTGTTCTTGCAATCATACATGTAATTACTATGATAATACGTCCTTCATAGTCTTGAGTTTGGCTCTGTGTGCTTCATGTGGATGGACTGGATTTGGTCAAGATCCCACTCACTTTCTTTGCCGACCACAAAATTCTTAGAGGATTTTGCCAACACCAGTTCAAAGACATCAATATTTTTCTCGTTCAACTTTATAGAGCCGTACCACAGACCATCACATGTGACTGCTCTGATTTCTGGGATTTTTATTGCACATTTGTTATATTTTTATTCGTTCACTGTATCTTTTAATAGAAAATATAAATTTAGATGACAGAAATCGCTGACCCAGGCACCGGGCCATGCATACTGTTGTAGCTCAGAGCCATTAAAGTGAATGAGGCAGGCAATGGAGGGGACGCTCACTGGAGAGCAGCAGCCCCTTCCTTTGGCCGAATGGTGGGCCCATCAATATAATACTGACGGCCAACGTTAAGTCCTGGAAAACCTCCTTAAATGGATAAAAATACTTTATATACTATGTCCATTTGATCCCTACTAGATTTTACATTCCCCTGTTGGTAAATTATAATGGTATAGCATATCGTACCCTATGTGAGTATACAACATATTTTTCATTACTCTAATATACCTTGGCCATGGTGTTTGTAATATCATGACAAATGGTATTTTAGGCTTATACTTGAGTTTATACATTGTGCCGCTGTCCCCTCGAGAGGCCCTAAGAAGCCGCCTACGCTGCCTACTCCTCGTCCCAGCCCTGCATCCTTTATCCTGATCTGACATCTATTCTTTTCCTTTACAATCCCTCCAGAGCAATCAGTAGTTTAGTTCTCAGAATATGACTCCTGTAGTAAGTACTCCTTATTCCATGACATATGCTTCCTTCCTGACTCAAAGTTTTTATTCTACGTATGCTACCCCGCCCTGATTTATAAGTCAGATCAAGTCAAAGTCTCATCAAATTAAATAAGGCTTAAAGAGTTATTCCATCTCTCCCAACTTCATGGGCCACAGAGAATGGATAGGTGGCCACGCATGCGCTGCCCTCTCCATCCTGCTCTATGGAAGTTCCGAGTACAACTAAACGAATGTGCTCGGCTCAACCCAGAACTCCCATTGAAATCAATGGAAGGTGCTGTGCATGCGCAGTCATCTCTCTGTTGTGCATGGTGAAGGTGTGGGGCCCAAAGGTGTGACCCTCACCTATCACATATTTATGGCTTATTCTGTTAATATGCTATGAATGTCTGAAATTACTCATACCTGTATAGGGAAATATATGATACTAAATAGGAATCCGTAGTACAATATGAATCCACCATATTGTTCTTTTTGAGTGCCTTATAACTTGCTATATTTGATTGGGGATCTGGTCTGAGACCTGTACAGTTATGAGGGTCTTGTCTGTAGTCTGTGTAGAAGGGTTTGTGTTATGGATTGTTCTAGGGTCTTATAGATCAGTAATCAAAGAGGTCTGGGGTCTGTATATATGGGGTGTGTGGTCTATGGTGAGTACACAGGGGGAACGGTCTGGAGTCTGTGTACAGTGGGTCTACACTAGCATCTGTACACAGTGGGTCTGGGTTAAGGTATATATCGGTATATAACAGTGTGGTCTGTAATGCCTTGAGAGCATATTAAAGAGAGAGAGAGAGAGATCAGCAGACCCACATAAATCTCATGTGCAGTCCCACATAAAACAGAAAGAGAAAACACAGCAGTCCCATGTAAGATGTGCAGTCTTACATCGGCAGACCCACGTAAATCTCATGTGCAGTCCCACGTAAAACAGAAAGAGAGAACACAGCAGTCCCATGTAAGATGTGCAGTCTTACATCGACAGACCCACGTAAATATCATATGCAGTCCCACATAAAACAAAAAGAGAAAACACAGCAGCCCCATGTAAGATGTGCAGTCTTACATTGGCAGACCCACGTAAATGTAATGTGCAGTCCCACGTAAAACATAAAGAGAACACAGCAGTCCCATGTAAGATGTGCAGTCCCATGCAAATGACATACAGAGAGAGCACTGCGGTACTGTGAAGTCCCCCGTAAAACAATTTTGTGACACAGATGTGCAGTCCCACGTAAATCACTTTTGTGCGTATCAGAAACAGAGAACACAGTTGCATAAAGCAGTCCCATGTAAGATGTGCAGTCCCATGCAAATCACATAGAGAGAGAACACAGCTGTACTATGCAGTCCCACGTAAAAAAAAAACTTTGGGGAGACAGATGCGAGGTCCCACATAAACCACTTGTGAGACAGAAGTGCAGTCCCATGTAAACACAAACAGATAAAGCGTATAGTTTTGTTCTGCGGATCTGTAGAGGTCAGTGGTGTAATAATCTGTAGAATATATCACTGTGCGAGAGAGGGAGACAGAGAAAAAAAATCACCCATCTTTCCCAGAGTCCTGAATGTCAAATGCCCATTCTATTAACAAAGTATGTAGAGAGAGAGCGAGAAATGTAGGTATACACTATGGAATTACACTTAGCTTTTCATTTCCAATGATTCCAATGACAGCTGAGAACCTCTCCCTTCCCCCGGCTCGCACAGAATGAATCATCACGTGCACACTTTGGGGGTGTATCTGCAGAGAGTGAAGATACTCCGTGCTGGGAGGAGAAACATGCCCCTCCATTTCACATGCTCTGCTTGGCAACCATTATAAAAGGAGGCCAACTGTTGTAACGAGACAACCCCTTTAAGGTGACTGAGTATAAACCACATTATACAGAACTGATAGTAACAAACTGGTACTGATACAGCAATAGAATGGAGAGCCAATAGAGTAAAAGCAGGTACATATGAAATAAAAACGTAGGACATCATTTATATTCTGTACATAAGGCTATGAAAGTATAAATTTGATCACAAAGCTAAAACCCAATCACCAGTTGGAACAAGAAATGAACCAGTCACAAGTAAAACATTTCCATATTCCACTACACCTGTACCATGTTGTTGTCGTCCAGTTATATATTTTTTTGGGGGGTTGTAGATTGTGTTTTATCTTTAATATTGATGTTAATTTATGGTATTTAGTTCCTTTTTTCTGGTTGTTTGAGGATTTATATATGAATTTCTGAGGGATATTACCATTTTTTGTTATTTTGAGAATCTTTCTTTGGAGGTATAGTGTATCCCCACGTTAAAGGAAATGTGTCATCAAAAATGACTCATTGTTTAACTCACATTTTTATGTTCAACACGTTTTTTTAACAATTTTTGGTTATTTTTGTTAAAGTTTATATATCACTTTCCATATTTTTTTAATAATTCTTAAGTCCTGCAGTTTTCACTTTGGCCACTAGGCCTAATAATAGTCTGACACTTCCTGTTCTGTACAGAAAGATTCTCAGTTGTCTGCTCATTATCAGCACAAAGAGGATCAAACTGAAAGGAGACACCAGTGTGAATAGATAACACAGGCTCCACCAGTCACAAGGGGAGATAGTCACAGTTCACCCTTTCACCTCTCTGCACACTGATTTCTTCCCAAGTCACAGAGCATGACTAGAAATCCCTCCTATAGAAGTGAATGGGACTGAGTCAGTCTTAAGTCTCCTATGTGCCTGAAGCTACTGTAAAGCATCTCTCTGACTGCTGTTAAAGCAGTGCAAACAAGGCCTAGTGGCCAAAGTGAAAACTGCAAGACTTAAGAATTATTACAAAATATTGAAAGTGTTATGAAAAATAAAAAAGACAACCAAAAATTCCTAAAAAATTTGTTTAACATAAAAACGGGACTTAAACAATGACTCATTTTCTGATGACACATTCCCTTTAAATACCTAGCCAATGTATCCTTTACGAGCCTTTTTTGTGCTAATACAACATTTCATAGTAACAGAAAATAAAGAACTATGAAATGGGAGGGAAAAAAAAAGGAAAGGTGGGGATGTGGAAAGAGGTGCTCTGCCTTGTATCTCACCTTAATCCACTATAGTGTGCTGTGGAGCCCAGGAAAACAGACATTGTCCTTTGCGAAATGCACTATTTAAAATTTGAAGGTCAATTTACAAGGTCTGAAACGCGTTATCCTGCATCGCTTGTTTTATGGGATTTTAAAGCTTCAATAAAGGCTATTGATTTTTAAGGATGAAGTGCCGACTGATCCGTCTTTGGTTTCTTTCCATTACTAATGAATGGGGCAGAAGTGATACATGATTTTTATTTGCTGTCCCTTCTAAAAAGTTGACACGTATAAGAGAGACCGGAATTGACTTCTAAACAATTTAGCAGCAGAGGACAAATTGAGGATATACATAGCTACAGGTGATTTTTTATTTTTTTTGGTTTAGGAAGAAATAGTGTTAACATGTGGAATGGATTACAGCGACAAGAAATACCAGATCAGTATTTAGCTTGTAGCGGTGTAATTGCGCTTTTGTTATATTACTTCAGATAAACAGAACCTTACACTCCTCCCGTTCTCTCACGATCTGCTAATCTATTCCATCAACAATGAGTCTGTACTTTGTGGTTTAGCCTCACTGAACCTCTATAGAGTATTTCACATAGGAATAAATGCTGTATAGCAACAATGCACAGCAATACACGCCTTCCTCCTGACGGGAAGGAAATTATTCTTTACATTATGTCATTATTCTTTACATTTTGGTAGACATTTCATATCACTATTTCTGCTATTGAATATTGTACTCTGAATGGTTGGATTTTTTTTCTTTTTTACCACAGACCTCCAAAATCCCCTGCATAGCCATAGACGTAAGGCACAAAATTCTGGCTCCCTGGTGCCACCTCTAGAGGGAGCATTCTACATACTGCATATACATTGCAGGACTGCTTTAGCCATAGGCGAAATCATGCACATTCACTGCACTGGTGCCATTGCTGACTGATTGCATTCTCTAGAAGTGGATACAATTGAAACCATAGGGCACCGGGAGCAGTTGTAAGCAGGGCACGAAGCTGAACAGTAAGTTAACTCCTAAAACACCATAAAACCTTAACCCCAACTTAAGGTTATGGTTAGGGATAGTGTTAGAGAAAAAAATTTGAGTTCCAGACATCTAAAACTTATATATATATATTTTTATTTTACAACTTCAGTCAAGCTGGTATTGACCATAGCAACACTATTTAAAATTAATAAACGTTAAAAACATAAAATAATATACATATATTTGGTATTGTCACAACCCTAAAAACCTGTAAAATAAGCTTATGACCTCATTTATGATAATCGGTATATGCTGTAAGAAAAAAAAGACATACAGTATCCCACAAAAGTAAGTACACCCCTCACATTTTTGTAAATATTGTATTCTATCTTTTCATGGAACTACACTGGAGATATGACACATTGATACAATGTAAGGTTGTGTGTAGCTTGTTTAACATTGTAAATTTGGTGTGTCTTCAAAATAACTCAACACACAGACATCAATTTCTAAACCACTGGCAACAAAAGTGACTACACCCCTAAGTGAAAAGGGACAAATTGTGACCAATTTTGCCATTTTCCCTCCACAGTGTCATGTGACTCGTTAGTGTTACAAGGGCTCAGGTGTTAATGGGGAGCAGGTGTGTTAAATTTGGTGTTATCGCTCTCACTCTCTCAGACTGGTCACTGGAAGTTTAACATGGCACCGCATAGCAAAGAACTGTCTGAGAATCTGAAAAAAGAATTGATGCTCTATGTAAAGAATATGCTTATAGCATAAGAATATTATTATGCTATAAGAAGAATGCCAACACCCTGACACTGAGCTACTGCATGGTGGCCAAGACCACACAGGAGTTTAACAAGACAGGTTCCACTCAGAACAGACCTCGCCATGGTCAACCAAAGATGATGAGTGCACGAGCTCAGTGTCATATCCAGAGCTTGTCTTTTCAAAATAGACGCAACAATGCTGCCAGCATTGCTGCAGAGTTTACAGGAGCACCCTAGGAGGCTGCCTACCTGTTATGCCGGTCTTGCTCCTGTGCATTGGGACAAGAACCCGGAAGTGAAGGGAAGCGGATCACTAGAGAACTGCAGAAGGGCAGTAGCAGGGGACAAGTAGTTAAGCATAATTTTTTTTTTTTTTTTGCTTACCTTAGCCCAATTTTAGTATACCGTATTTTATGGACTATAGGACGCACTTTTTCCCCCAAATTTGGGGGCAAAACAGTGGTGCGTCTTATAGTCCGAATATACTCGGGCCAGCACGAAACTGTTGTGCCGCGATGCTGCGGGAAGCTGGTGGCGGGGTTTAAAGGGTTAAACCCCGCCACCGGCTTTCCGCAACATCGCGGAGCTCCAGTCTCCTGCTAGCCCAAGAGTGTTCAGTACGGGTGGCAAGCGCTTAGTGCAGGCGGCGAGCGCTCGGTGCGGGCGCACAGCTGTCGCTACATTCAGTGGCGGCTGCTGCTAGAAGAAGGGATGGAGCCGGCTCCATCCCTGCTCTTAACACTTCCCCCGCCGCCGCCAGCTCTGTCTGATCACCCCCTGCAGTGTAATTGCAGGGGGGCGATCAGTTGCCATGTATGTAAACTTATTACACCCTGCCTATGGCCTATTAAAAATCCTATGTACAGCAGTACAATAAATAGTACTGCTGTATATAGCACAAGGAAGTGTGCCCCCTAGTGTACAAGTGCCCTAGGGGACTAAGTATTAAAAAAAGTAAAATTAAAATTAAAATTTTAAATCCCCCTCCTTTTGTCATTTTACAAATAATAAAATTAAAAAGTTACACATAATTGGTATCGCCGCGTCCGTAAAGGTCCAGTCTATTAAAATAGAACATAATTTATCCCATACGCTGACCACCATAGAAGAAAAAAAAATTCCAAACGCCAAAATTGTAGTTTTTTTGGGGCATTTAATCCCTTAACGACCGCCCGCCGACTTTAGACGTCGCTGCAGACACCAGGGTTTGCGGCGCCCGGCGCCGCAATTGCGCTGGTATCGGGTCTGTCCTACACAGCCCTGATCCCAGAGCATCCCCTGAGAGTGGAGGAAACCTCCGCAACCCGATGCTTTAACCCTTTGATTGCGGCGATGCGTTACCGCCGCGCAATCAAAGGGTTTCCCTGCTTTGTCGGGTGATCGGAACACCCGGTGATCCGACAGAGCCCGGGGAATGGCTGCACAGTCAGCTCTGGGGACCTAGAGTAGCCCCAGAGCTGTCTGTGTTCTAAGCCAGTGACTAGGACTAGGACACTTTGTGCTGTCCTAATCACTGCCTGTGTCAGACTGACACAGATTAGAATGTATTAGCATATATGAATATGCTAATACATTACTAAGTGTAAAAAAAAAAAAAAAAAAAAAAAAAAAAACGTTAAAACAGTTCTCCCTTCATGGGAGTAAAAAAAAAAAGTACATGCACAAAAAACCCTCCACATATTTGGTATCCACACGACCGTAATAACCTGTAGAATTAATCTAACAAGTTATTAATTGTGAAATGTGTATGGTGTAAAAAAAAAATTAAAAAAATACTGCAATTATTTCTAAGTGAACTTAAGCTATTCCCCCATAAAGTACAACTTGTCTCGAATAAAACGAGGCCTCATCCAACTGCGTCATTGAAAAAATAAAAAAGTTACAACTGTTGAAATGCAAGGAGGCAAAAACTAAAAAAAATTTCTGATCATTAACTACTTTTCAGGCGTTCGGCTTAAGGGGTTAACATTCCCAAAAAATTGGAATAAAAAGTGATCAAAAAGTCGCATGTATCGCAAAAAAAAACTACACTTCAGCCCACATTATGTGCTTCAATTTTTTTTCTTCCTTGATTAATGTAATGAATGGGTTCACCAGAGGAAGAGCCTTTTTTTCCCCAAAGGAAATATAATAATTTACCGATTACAGTCTTTTATGATTTTGCAGCAATTTCAGACATACTCAGGTAAGATTAGAAAATCATCAATATGATGCAAACATTTTATTTTACCTAAAATAATTTTGCCTAGAATGTTTATTTACAATAAAAAAAATCCCCTTTACCAAAATGTGCCAAAGCTGACATTTTAAATATGTAAAATTTGCAGCTGTCCTCTGTGCGCCAGTGATGTATTCATAGGAACACTCCTAGCTCCCCTGTACAAGCTTCCCATGAACAAGGTACAGGAAAATAACCTGCAAACTCACCATATTTACCCTTACAAGTTAACACCTTGTACCAGCTAATGTTAGCTGTACGCTCATATCCTCGTAGCTAATGTTAGCTGAATGGATTCTGGCAGGAGTTTTTTTCCACATAAGCAATGAACAGGTTTAACATAGAAGACGATAATAGGAAGAGAAAATTAATGGTATAAAAATGTTTTCCTAGTCCACGAGCTGGATATCTTGCAACCGCAAAAGAGGTCTTTTCCCATAACAATGAAAATCATAGAATTGTACTTTATAGACCAATAGCAACAAATGGATACACGTTTCAAAATCTGACTTAAAGGGGTTGTCAAGTTTAGGGAGAATTCAAATCTGCGTCAGAGGTTCCGTTTGGAGGTGTCACAGGGTCCATTTACCCACGGACAGGAACCAACGGAGTACAATGGGATCTGTCGGGTTTCCGCTCCTCTGGTTTAAAGGTAAAAATAGCGCAGCATGCTGCTCCTTGTTTTCCATCATTTCTTACGGAACTCGAGACGGCAGATGTGAATCCACCCTTAGCAAAGCCAAGTTCATATAGGCTACTAGGTAATCCCGCGTTAATAGAGGGCGGTGTCCTGTTCAGAATTCCCATATTTTGGTCAGAGTGCAGAGCGTTTACACAGAGCATCACTTTTTCTAACTCAACACATAGCTATCAATGTCTAAACCGCTGGCAACAAAAGTGAGTACACCCCTAAGTGAAAATGGACAAATTGTGCCCAATTTGCCATTTTTCTTCCACTGTGTCATGTGACTCGTTAGTGTTACAAGGCCTCAGGTGTTAATGGGAACAAGTGTGTTAAATTTGGTGTTATCGGCCTGTCACTCTGGTCTGAGGGCAGAGCGTTTACAAAGAGCATCTCTTTTTCTAACTCAGCATACAGCCATCAATGTTTAAACTGCTGGCAAAGGATCTGTCTGGTATTGCACAGAGGAGCCACTGATATGAATGAGCACTGTGTAATGCTTCATTTCTACTGCTCTCTATGGCGCTGCAAAGAAATACAAAACTATTTTTAGCTTTTCTTACAAATGCTGGTCGCTGGGGGTCCCATAGGTGGACACTGTGTCGTCAACTTATTGCCAATAATAAGTAGGGATTTTCAAAGTGGAGAACTTTTAATAAAAGTGAAAAAAAAATGAATTCTTAATGCTGACTACACGACAGTAACAACCTGTAGAATTTATCTGACAGGTTAATTAGTGTGAAATGTGAATGGTGTAAAAAAATCAAAAAATAGCCCCCAAAAAAACACAACTTTTTTTTAAAATTCTGCACTAATTTATTTATAACCTTAAACTGCCGCATAAAACAAGTCCTTATACAACTGCTTCACTGAAAAAATAAAAAGGTTACGACTGTTGAAACGCAGGGAGGCAAAAACTAAAAAATGTAGCTGGTCATGAAGGCCTTTTCAGGTCTGAGGTTTAAGGGGTTGAAGGATTTTTTTCATCCTAGACTTTTTTGTAGTATATACCAATATAGAGATAACATTTTTCTTAGAGGGGTATTCCCGTGTCCTTGAATAACTTCAAACATGTAGGCAAAGATCAATAAAGACCATAACCAAATACACTGCTGTTCTGATTTTACTCCCCTAGAGCAGTTCTTATCTCCTGCTTGTGTACACAAGCTACCGACCACCTCTCTGTTCTAGCAGCCCTGGGTGGTATGGTGATGTTGATCTCTGTTGTGTCTTAGCCGCACAGGATTTTTTATGTTTCTTACTGACAAACTTTAACCCTTTAGAGCTCTGTAGCCTTCTGACTTGCTGTTTAGCAGAGCCGTCTAAACAGCATTATGGGCCCCCGGGCAAAGCAGTGCATTGTGCTCGGCCAAACCACATGAAACAAACAAGGCTACACCTCTAACCACCCCAAATATGACACCGCAATATCTAACCCCTCTCAAGAAACCAATCATGCCTAGTTTACTTCAGCGGTCCAGCACCAAAACAGTGGTTGATTCTATTTGGATTGAGCACTTCCCATCCATTCAGGCTGTTTTTCATCGGAATAGAGAACAGATGGGACCCCCACAACCAAAAAATATGGAGGCCAGGAGGGGTACTGAGAGAGGTGGAATTGTTTAGACTAGGTCCCCATCTGAATTGGGACCACCTTGCCATTGGTGGATGGATCCTCAGTTTTGATAAGATGTGTAATAAGAGCCACACATTGTTATATATACTTTAAGCAGCACTAATGCACTTTGAAATAATTCATATATCCAGCGTATGTAGAGTATCTTGGGGTCTGTAGAGCTGCTGGTTTGTTTCTGTGTGTGCAAAACAGTGGAGTTACCAGGATCTATTAATATATACTGCATATAAAATAATATATTTGATATAAATACTTACGAATCGCTATAAGACAATGTTCTATGTCTGAGACCTCTAAATGTTGATTATACAGGTACCCAATAACACCACTATAGGTAGAACAAATATTATTACCATACCTCCAACTGCCTAATGGATAATACAGCCCTGCTGTTTATACCCCTCTATCATCAATGTCCCTCTAACAGTCTCAGTTAAGAATAGCAGAGCTGAAATGTAGAAGCAGCCTAAACAGGAAGTGGGTGCCTGAAGCCGGCTCTCTGAAAAAGCATGGTGAGAGCACCCCTTTAACTCCTTCCTGATTGACGGTCATAATAGTATGGCTCTAAAATTTTTTCCTCTTCGCCTTCTGAAAGCCATAACTTTTTTTATTATTTCACCTACATAGACATATGAGGGCTTTCATTTTGAGGGACAAGATGTACTTTCTAATGGTGTTATTCATATTACCATAGAATATACTTTGGAACAGAGTTTGTTCTTCGGTAAAATGATGTGTTATCTCTATTCTACAGGTTGATACGCATCCGGCAATTCCAAACATGTAGGGTTTCCGTTATGTTTTGGTACCGTAAAAAAATTCCAAACATTTTCTTTTTTTGAAATTTGCGCCAGGGCGCCATCTTGTGCGACCAATAACTTTTTCGTACTAACACCTACAGTCAGTGAGGGGGCATTTTTTGTGGTCTAAAGTGTACTTTTTATTGCTAGCAGTTTGGAATGCATGCGACTTTTTTGATCACTTTTATACTAATTTTTATGGAATGTGAAATGACCAAAAAAACGCAATTATGGCGTTTGGATTTTTTTTCATCTACGGTGTTCAGCGTACGGGATAAATGGTGTTATATTTTTATAGAGCGGACTTTTTCAGACGTGACGATACCAAATATGTGTAACTTTTTTATTTTTTTTATTTGTAAAATTGCGAAGGGGGGGTGATTTGAACTTTTAATACTTTTTAATTTTTTTTACACTTTAAATCTTTTTTTTTAACTTTGACTTTGAGTCCCCCTAGGCCGCTTCACCACTATGGGGGCGCAATCGTTAATACAGCCTAATGCATTATATAGACAATGCATTACGGTGTACCAATATGGCGGTTCCCACACTTCCTGCCTGGGGCTGGAAGTGGGGAAATCGAAAACATAGCAGCAATGGAAGCCTCACAAGGCTTCCAGCTGCCATGTCCAGGCATTGGATCCCCACAGTTACTGCGATCCCGTTTCAAAGCTGCTTACCGGCATCAGGATGTATGGATACGTCCTATGTCGGTAAGCGGTTAAAAATGTAGTTACAGTACTAAGTCATAAAACTGGGGTTGACAAATTCAAATACACCGTGGGCCAAAATTAAAAACTTTTACAAAGTCGCGGGGCAACCTTGATATTTATTGAAAAAATTTCTCCAATCAATGATGTTTTTCCTTCTCATCAGATAGAACGATGAACCTTTTCATAAGGAAACTGCTAATCATCCCTTTCTGTGTTGCTGCCTCATGACCGAACCCTGTCTTTTCCCTCAAATGCTTCTCTCCCCCCACTGTCTTATGTCCTGGTACGCTCTTACGGCCAGAGAAACAGTTTGGTACCCAATTATTTGTACTGATGGAAGTCAATTAACTCACTGTGTTCTGAGGTCTTCACAGTGCTTCCTATCTGCTGCGAGGCGCGTTTTCTCCATTCGGAGTACCCTGCTGCCTGCAGAGATGCTGGGGCTGAGAAGGAGCTGGAAGGGCTAAATGATGAGACCCTGGATCCTCATTTCTCCCTGTGAGCTCCTCTTATCAGTCGTCCCGCTGTCTGAGTTGTTTCTCCTGCGGTCCCTTCTCTGCTCTGTAGGGGGTAGGGTTCGAGTGAGAGCAGTGTAATGACAGCTTCTGGCTTCTTTCTCTTCTCCTCTGTACACTGTCTGGCGGTTACTCATGGGCCAAATATAATGACACTGCAGACTAGATTTGGCCTTCAGGATTGAGTTGGGCACCTCTGTCATAGAAGGTGTCCTCACTTGAGACCTCTATCGATTAGCCAGCAGTTTTGTTCTGGCCAATCCATCTATGTATATTACTTCACAAATACCCCAAAAAAAACCTCTATAAGACTTAGCTTTTAATCATAAGAATAAAATATAAGAATGTTGAACATTATTTTAGAAATATATTTTAATAAATAGATAAACGAGACTCAAGAGAAACCTACTCAGAATATAAGGGTGACCCTACACTGTAACCTCAGCGGAGAAACCGCCCCGTAAGGACGACCCCGCAAAAACTTTCACCTATCAGACCCTATCCTATCTAATGTGATTAAAGAAGAGACAGATGAACTAGAAACAGTGTACATAAATATTCAACATTCTTATATTTTATTATTCTTATTATTTATTTATTCTTATTTATTTATTATTCTTCAACATTCTTATCTTTTATAGAGGATTTATTTTTGGTAGTTGTGTAGAGATTTTGAATCCTTTGCTGTATCTTGGGAAGTTTTTGGCATATGTATGTATATTATTTCCCTTAATTCCTTTTTTTTTTCTAAAAAAGGGATTGTTGTGATTATTTACAATCTACTTATTTCTGTGAAAGAAACAACAGGAGGTGCAGCCATGTTGGTGGTCACTTTTGAATTATTTTCTCAGAAACTGACCATGAACTGTTATTTCTTCCACAAATCCCACTAGTAACAAAGAGACTACTTTAGGCTAATTCAAAAGGGGCAACCAATATGGCTGCACTTCCTGTTGTCTCTAAAGTGGCTGAATGGAAAAATGCCAATTCGTTGGTAAAATAATTATGAGTACCAAACTTTATCTGCCGCTCTAACTTCCGATTTGCTGGCATATGGTTGGTTTTATGTTTTGGGTGGAAAATTTTTTAACCCCTTAAGGACCTTGCGTTTTTTGTTGTTGACACGTTCGTTTTTCCCTCGTTGCCTTCCCAGAGCCACAACCTTTTTACTTTTTCACCTACATAGACATATGAGGGCTTTTATTTTGCGGGACAAGATGTACTTTCTAATGGTGTTATTCATATTACCATAGAATATACTGGGAATCGCAAAAAAATTCCAAGTGGGACAAATTGTGAAAAAAAACGTACTTTTGCCATGTTTGCGGGTGTTTTGCTTCTACGGTGTTCAATCTTCGGTAAATATAATGTGTTATCTGTATTCTACAGGTTGATCCACATCCGGCAATACCAAACATGTAGAGTTTCCTTTATGATTTGGTACCGTAAAAGAAATTCCAAACATTTTCTATTTTATAAATTTGCGCCGCAGCATCATTTTGTGCGACCAATAACTTTTTTGTACTAACACCTACGGACGTCAGTGGGGGTGCATTTTTTGCGGGCTGAAGTGTACTTTTATTGCTAGCAGTTTGTGATCATTTTTATTCCAATTTTTAAGTGACGTGAAATGACCCAAAAACGCAATTTTGGCGTTTGGAATTTTTTTTCTTCTACACTGTTCAGCGTACGGGATAAAGATGGAAATTTTATAGATCGACTTTTTCGGACGCGGCGATACCAAATATGTGTAACTTTTTATTATTATATTGTTTTTATTTGTAAAATGGGGAAAGAGAGGTGATTTGAACTTTTAATACTTTTTTTTTGTACTTTAAAACTTTATTTCTTTTTTTTTTTTTACTTTAACCCCTTAAGGACCCAGCCAGTTTTGTGCTTCCTGAAACAGCCCTATTTTTGAAATCTGGCAGGTGTCACTTTATGTGGGAATAACTTTTGGCACTTTTACCTATCCATTTTGATTCAGAGATTGTTTTCTCGTTACACATTGTGCTTTAAGTTAGTAAGAAAATTTTATCCATACAACCCTTGTTTTTTTGTTAAAAATATAAAAATTTCATGAAAATACCTTATATGTGGGTGTAAACTGCTGTTTGGGCGCATGGCAGGGCGTACAAGGGAAGGAGCGCTATTTTGGCTTTTGGGGAAGCAGATTTGGTGGGGCCATGTCGCTTTTTGAAAACCCACCAAAAAACAGAACAGGTGAAATCTTCCAGAAGCCCATTTTAGATTCAACAACCCCTCATGGATTCTATATAGGGGTGTATTGTGCATTTTGGGCACACAGGTGTTCCATCGTTATTTTTTAGCATTGGACCATAAAAAATGGGGGGGGGGGGGGGGTGGGGACGCAGTTCCACCATTTTTTTTTTGGCTTAAATTTACAGCATTCGCCGTGCACTGTAATGATGTGATAACTTTACTATGGGGGTCGGTACAATTGCAATGGTATAAATTTTATATAGTTCTTTATGTTTTATTGCTTTTACAAAATAGAAATAGGTCTATAAAAAATTGCGTTTTTATGTTGTCCTATTGGTACCATTATGGGGTGCATACAACAATTTGTTCACTTTTTATTAAGGTTTTTGTGAGGCGTTTTGAACAAAATACAGCAATCTGGTAGTGTTTTTTTATTTTTATTTTTTATAGCGGTCACTGTGCGTTGATATGACATGCTAGCTTTACTCACAGGTCGATACGATTACAGCAATACCCAATTTGTATATTGTTTTTTAATTTTTTATGCTTTTATTTCAATAAAAACACTTTTATTCAAACAGGAAAACACATTTTTGCATCGCCATAGTCTGAGAGCCATAACTTTTTTATTTTTCTGTGTATGGAGCTGTGTACAGACTTGTTTTTTGCGGGATGAGTTGACGTTTTAAATCCGTTTTTTGGAAGGCAGAGTGAAGAAAATGCTGCAATCCTAGTAGTGTTTTTTATTTTTATTTTAAAAGAGCTCACCGTGCAGTATCCGTGATAACTTAGCTTTACTCTGTGGTCGATACGATTACGGCGATACCCAATTTATATAGTTTTTTTTATGTTGAAGCACGTTTAAAAAAAAAAAAAAAAAGTGTTTTTGTGTGTAAAAGAATATTTATGCATCGCTATCTTCTGAGAGCCATAACTTTTTTATTTTTCCATATACAGAGCTGTGGGAAGGACTTTTTTTTTTTGCGGGATGAACTGACGTTTTAATTGGTACAACGTTTCATTTTTTAGGATTTTTGATCCTTTATTCCATTTTATGTGCTGCGGGATGAACAAAAATCTTTAAATTTTGTGATTGTTTTTTTTTTTTTTTTTTTACGGCGTTCACCGTACGGGTAAATTAACATGACAGATTTATAGGGCAGGTCGTTACGCACAGAGCGATACCAAATATGGGTACTTTATTTGTTTTTGATCTTTTTGGGGCGATGGGTGTTTGTAAAGGGGAAAAGGGCGGTGTCCGTAGTTTTATTTTATTTTTCGGTTTTGTGTTTTTCTTGTTTTTCACTTTTTTTACTTTTTCACATTTTTTTTTTAACTTTTCCCATAGGGGATTTCAATGAGAGATCTTTAGATCTCTCATTTAATAGGAATCAATGCACAGCTTGTTGCTATGACTGGTTCCTATGAAAATGTCAGCACGATGCGGGCCATGCCCACAGGGCACGGCCCGGGCATCGTGACGTCACAGACAACCGGAAGGCATTCTTCTGCCCTCCGTGCTGTCTGTAGGAGGCAGGAGCTGCACCGATCGCCCGATCCGTGCGCTGCTGCCGCCGACAGAGGCGCAGGAGGAGCGATCTTCTCCTGTGTCTCCTTTAGTTATTGCGACCCGATGGTCGCGATAATTAAAGGGTTAACCCCCCCTCCTCTCTCCCGGTGCGATCTCGGGTCGGGGCCGACGCAGCGGGATGTCAGCTGTAATATACCGATCGCGCGAACTCTGCTTTAGACTTTGTGTGATCCTCAGGACGTATGCATACATCCAGCTGCGCTATCCCCCAAACGACCTGGACGTATGCATACGTCCAAGGTCGTGAAGGGGTTAATGTTGAGTCCCCCTATGGTGCTTGACCACTAGGGGGCGCGATCGTGAATACAGTCTAATGCATTGCATAGACAATGCATTAAACTGTACCAAGATGGCGGTTTCCCCACTTCCTGCTTGGGGCCGGAAGTGGGGCAAGCGAGGACATGGCAGCGGTGGGAGCCTTCACAAAGCTCCCCGCTGCCATATCCAGGCATCGGATCCCCGCAGTTATGCTGCGGGGACGGCGATCGCCGTGAAGAACGATGCGCGGCACCGGTCTTCATTCATTTAGAGGCCGCGGCCATCTTTACCTAAAGGGTTAAACAGCGCGGCTCGGCGGCTGTCTGGCAGGATCGCTCCACGATCCCCCTGCAAAGCCCATTAGGGACCCTGGGACGTACTCATACGTCCAGGGTCCTTAAGGGGTTAAACAGAGGTTTAGTTTAGAAAACCTATTTCCATGCCCAAAACTAATATGGGCACTACAGTAGTGCTGGACATAAAATCTGGCAAATATTGATTGACACAGGAATAGGAGTCAACATGGCATGTCATCTGTACACTATTTGGCAGTGTCAGACTGGGGTTGAGTTTTTCTTGGCCCATCGGTGGACTTAATTTTAGGGGCCCACCCTACAGCTACTGTAAATGACTGTACATACCTTATACACTCTGCATCTTGCTTTTTGCCTCTCTTTTTATGCATTTTTGCCTCTTCTGAGGATATATATGCAGTTAAAAACAACTCCATGTCTGCCATGCTCATGGGCCACCAGGAGTTTCCCATATTCCCCCCGTGGGCCAGTCCGAGCCTACTCTTTGGGCAGATTTGCCATTCAGCACAGCAGAATGTGATGTGACAATCCCTACCAGTGACCACATTGGCTGTCACCCAGCTTTCTCAGAAGCAGATAAGAAATGGATGACTAGAAGTAGACTGAGGAGGCCGTCAATGATTAATAGTGGTTTGGCAATAGAATGGTGCGCGCGCTGAATGTATTCCCAGGAAATGTGTGGGGTGAGGATGAATCCTGCCTGTCCTCTTAAAACGTCCTATGAATTGACTCAGCTGGTTTTCATAACAAAAAATGCAAAAAGAAGTGTGGGAATCTTTTGCTCTGTATACATTATAAATGTACCAGGAAGATTTAGTGCCAGCATTGAGGCTCGAAATGCACGGGGAGGGGGCTGGATGTGTTTATTTTAACTTGCATCTGTTGAAATCCCCAAGCTGAGAAAGCAGCATTAAATGTCAGGCTGCGCTGCGGCCATTGATCATATTATATGGCAGTAGATTAACCAAGGACAAGCTACCAGAAATCAACTTTAAGTGGAGCTGTCACCTCAGTGCAGCCCAGGAAGACATCATGGGGCCCAAAAATTGCCATGACCCTTTTACGGTTATGTGGTGGGTTTTTTCTGCGGTTGTGGGTTTTTCTGCTCGTCTGCGTTGAGGCGTTTTTTTGGGCCGCGGGTTGTGGCAGTTTTTGCTGCGGTTGAGGCAGTTATGCTGCGGTTGAGGCAGTTTTTGCTGCGGCTGTGGCGGTTTTTGGCGCGGTTGAGGCAGTTTTTTTTCTGCGGTTGTGGCAGGTTTTTATTGCGGTTGTGGCGGTTTTTGCCGTGGTTGAGGCGGTTTTTGCCGCGGTTGTGGCAGTTTTTGCTGCGGTTGAGGCAGTTATGCTGCGGTTGAGGCGGTGTGGCGGTTTTTGCTGCGGTTGTGGCGTTTTTTGCTGCGGTTGAGGCAGTTTTTGCTGCGGTTGAGGCAGTTTTTGCTGCGGTTGAGGCAGTTTTTGCCACGGCATTGGTGGTTTATGTTGCGGTTGGGCGTTTTTGCGCGGTTGAGGCAGTTTTATGCTGCGGTTGGGCGTTTTTGCTGCAGATTGAGGCAGTTTTTGCTGCGGTTGAGGCAGTTTTTGCTGCGGTTGAGGCAGTTTTTGCTGCAATTGAGGCAGTTTTTGCTGCGGTTGAGGCAGTTTTTGCTGCGGTTGAGGCAGTTTTTGCCGCGGCTGTGGTGGTTTATGTTGCGGCTGTGGCGGTTTTTGGCGCGGTTGAGGCAGTTTTTGCTGCGGTTGTGGCGTTTTTTACTGCGGTTGTGGTTGTTTTTGCTGCGGTTGTGGGGGTTTTTGCTGCGGTTGAGGCGGTTTTTGCTGCGGTTGTGGCGGTTTTTGCTGCGGTTGAGGCTGTTTTTGTGTAAACCCATTGCAGCATAGTAGTACTTTGTGGCAGGTGGGTACTTGCTCCATCATCTCATACTTTTATGGCACATGGAAAGTGCTAGCATGGGAGCGCCGGTCACGGCTATTTAAACCTTTAGATGCCACAGTCAATTGCAAAACCTAAGGATACGTTCACATGACAAGTTTAAGCATAGAATACACAAGGATTCTGCTGTTGTGACCCACAGCACAGTACATGCTTGTGGATTTAGACGTGTCTTTCGAATTTGGTTTCACAGCCATTTTACGGTCAGAATGAATGCAGTTCGTTGCTATTGGTTTTGGATGCCGATCCGTGTTAAAAACCACATGCAACACACATACAAATCTTTTGGGCGCTTACTGCATGACAATTTTAGCCATCCACAGCAAATTTCCACATGTTTTTCGTGTGAGATATAACCAAAGAATGAGCGCATTCAAAGTTTTTTAACCGAGCGTCAATTTTTAAAACCGCTTGCTAAAAATACATGTCGCACAACGTGTGTTCTCTGTTGAGGTCAACGGAAATCGCTTTCTTTCAGTTTGCAATGACAATTCAAAGGCAGAATCCATGTGGAATGTGAAGACATCCTCGTTGTATGAACATAGGGGATTTATAGAGGGAAGAGACATCTGTAAAATTTTCAGCAACCACATGACTCAATTGGGGGGACCTATATGTTGCAAAGGTCCCCAGGTTTGCCACGTATGAGGCATAGTACATTGTTGGCTAGTAATGTATTAATACATACACAGTTGAGTATCGTTGTTATGGGCACACATTGTGCCACACACTATGTCACTGTTGTGAATGGGAACAAAGGTTCTATATGTGTGATCCTTTGTGTTCTAATTTTAATGTATTAGTTAGTATAACACCTCATATGCCTTTATATTAAGGCCTGTAAAAGCTGCCTGTATATCTCTTGTCTCTAATGTGTTAACAAAATGGCCGCCACATAATGTGCTTGTAGAGATGACCACCGTATAATCCAAGATGGCGCCTCCTCTGAGGTTACGCCCCGTGTTCAGAAATTCTTGAGTTATAGGGAGTATACCTCAGCCAAGGATGTAACCAATAACGACTAACAGCTAAGTCCACGTGATGTTTCTTATCTTCTAACCTTCAACAGTATAAAAACCTGCCATTTTGTGAATAAACACAGAAAGTGTTTGGTGTGATCTCTTTCTCGGTGCGCCCTTATCATCCTAAGTTAATTTGGAGACCCCACAAGGATGAAGAGCCCCTTTGAGGTTCCGTCTATTTCATCACAGAAGACCCTTAACAACAGGCAGACTAAGGCTATGTCTACACGGCACGGCTTTACCTTCGGATTTTCGGCGGATTCAGTATTTTGAATCTGCCGAAAATCGAACAGTACACTATGCTGCATAGACAGTAGTGTTGATTAAACTGTTTTAGAAAAGTTAAGTTCCAGTAGAACTTCTCGAATTTTTAGAACTCGAACCGAACATTTTACTGTTTGTTCAAGTAACGTTCTAGTTCGACACGCCATTTTCTGTTTAGTTTTCAGCAGCTTTCTGCACTTTTGGCGGCCATCCAATCACCTTTCTGCACTTTTGGCGGGTATCCAATCACCTTTCTGCACTTTTGGCGGCCATCCAATCACCTTTCTGCACTATTGGCGGCCATCCAGTCAGTGCAGAGCACAGAGAAGTGTCAAAAATGTCATCGCTGAGGTGTAGGGCTCTCAGTGGCTGCTAAAATCACATGACCATGTTATAGATATTTCACTGTATTGCCTTGTGAACGCCATTTTCAGCTCACTCTCTGTACTGTACAGACTGCTCTTAGTTAGATAGCATTTTCCTCTTCATAGACATCAATATGCAACATGTTGTATATTCTGCCGGACTCTGCCTGGATGTGCCGTCGGCACATATATATCTACATACACACATGCATACCTACATTGGCACATTACATTGTAAACGGCGCAGCCGCGCATGGCGTATGTGACAAAATTGTTGGTTCCATTCCGTCAAAGAAAGAGATACCCACAATGGTCATTGAAATAACCTGACACTTTCAAAAGTAATAAGAAAAAATAATTTACTAAAATTCAACTAATAAAAATGTATACTTTTAAAATGCCCCCAATGTCTAGTGTGTGGATCCATGTGTGGTTGTAATAATGTTGTGTATATCTACAGAACTAGATAGATAGATAGACAGACAGACAGATATGAGAGACACACCGGACAGACAGACAGACAGACAGACAGACAGACAGACAGACAGACAGACAGACAGACAGACAGATAGATAGATAGATAGATAGATAGATAGATAGATAGATAGGTAGATAGATATGAGAGATAGACAGACAGACAGACAGACAGATAGATAGATAGATAGATAGATAGATAGATAGATAGATAGATAGATAGATAGATAGATAGATAGATAGATATGAGAGATAGATAGATAGATATGAGAGATAGATACATAGATTAAAGGGACACCAATATTCTTGGAAACCAATTTTTGGCAGTTATTTTTTTTCCATACATTTAAAATCTTGTCCTTTTCTAGCTGTGAGTGACTAGTAAAGAGGTAAAACTTCTTAATGACAGGAAAGACTGATCTCACTTTACTATAGTTGCTACTTATCATTATGTAGTCTCATTACAAATAGCAGGTAATGACATACTTATCGCTAATCTTATCTATTGCTGGACAGCGATAGATAAGATTAGGCCAATGAAAATCACAATACATGAAAGGAGAACATGTTAATCTTTTTCTGCCCTGAGGAGGGGGTTTCACACTTATCCATTCCACAGCTGATAGCACTAGACACCTCTCAGTCCATAGTCGGCCAGGAAGAAGAACCATCAAACAATCCTCTCACTGCTGTGCTATCAGAGCTCAAAGAGGGGAAGTCAGAGGGAGTAATAAGGGAACTTTCAAAAAATCATATAGAAAAAAACAACCACCTATTTAGACAAAAAAAACTTCATATAATAGTCGCATATTGCTGATAACATGTGAAAAGACAAATTTGAATGATGGTGTCCTTTTAAAATGATAGCAAATGTTTTACTGAAGTAAAAAAAAAAATAAAATACAGCATATTCCTGTTTTTTTGTTTACCCACCTCCCCCAGTCTCCAAAATGAATAAAATTTAATCTTTAAGGGTCTTGTTACCCAAAACGGAGCCAAAGGAAACCACAACTCCAGTAAAAAAACAAAAAGGTGAAAGTTGTAAAATCAAATCCTAAAAAACGTTGATTTTTGCTTAATTCCCCCTAACCCACAAAAGAATAATAAAAGTTATTTATTACAATGAATGTATCCCAATGATGTTGTGATTAAAAATGTCAACTCATTGTTAGGGAAAAAAAGATCCTCATGCAGATATAAAAAACAGAGACATGAAAAGTTATGGCTCTCTAAATACAGTGATGAAAAAAAAACAGAATATATCGCTAAAGGCTCAAAATAGGCCGTGTCCATAAAGGGTTTAAAGGGGTTGCCTCACTATATTGATTTATCTAACCTCAGTCCTGTTTCCTTGGTTTCATTTTTAATTCAGGGGCGTGTTTACTGGCTTCTGATAGGCTGCAGTAGAAGCCAGGTCTGTAGCTATAGCAGCCAGTGCTGGCAGCCTATTAGGAGAGATCAAACAGGTCTGTAGCTATAGCAGCCCATACAAGAGGGGATATCTCAGAATAGGGAGGACACTGTTAATGGACACATATTGCAGAGTGACTTGTTTTTTCAAGATCTTTAACATAAAAAGCAGCAATCCTTGTAGTGAGACAACTCCTTTAAAGCAGGTCTAGGAAAGGTTTCTAGAGCAGATTTTACGGACTGTGAAGCAATGACGAAGCAGGGCTGTGTGTTCTTGGTCTTAGATGCCCAGTCCAGACCTATATTTGGTTTTACACTTGTGTTTGTGCAGGGAAAGAAGCTGCCTGTCTGGAACAGAGCATTATGTTCAAGACCTATTGTGAGAAACTTAAAGGGGTTGTCTCACTACATCAATTCATTTCACCTCTTGTTTTCTCAGTTTCATTTTTGAATTCAGGGGTGTGTTTACTGGCTTTACTGACTTCTACTGGCCTGCAGTGACAAGCTGCTGAGGACAACAGGTCTGTAGCTATAGCAACCAGCGTTGGCAGCCTATCAGGAGAGATTGAACAGGTCTGTAGCTATAGTGACCTAAAGAGCTGATGCAGCCCATACAAGAGGTGATATCTCAGAATAAGTAGGACACTACTAATGGAAACGTATTGCAAAGTGACTTGTTTTTGCAAGATATTTAATATAAAAAGCAATCCTTGTAGCAAGACAACCCCTTTAAAGCAAAACAATTGCACATGCCCATGCTCAGTACACAACTGACAAGAATAAAAATGAAAGGGGTTTTCTTATGAACAACAGCTATCCCCACTGCTGGGACCCCCACTGCTCACCACAATAGGGATCCTGTGTTCCCCGTCTCAATCGGGCAGCGGACATACATGTACACGGCTGCTCCGTTCAATTCTACAGGATGGAGGGAGATAGCTGAACACCTTATCCTTGTGACTAGTGGGAGTCAGAGTAGTGGGGTGACCAGCAATTAGATAGTTATCATCTATCTTGTGGATGAAGGATAAGTGTTGTTCATGGGAAAACCCCTTAAAGGGGTTTTGTCAAGAAGTGAGTTCCTTACCTAACAGGCTGATACTCCCCTCTTGAGGCTTGATACTCCCCTCTTGTGTTTCTGTGTTTAAAAAAACAAGTACCTCCTCTGTGATGTCATCACTCCCCCTCCCATGCACGTTCCTGATACTCCAGTCTCTGTAGTTGAGCAAACATTGTTTTGCTAATCCACAGAGGAGAACTGTATTGTGCACAAGCTATACGGGTTTTGTTTTCTCCCTCTTATCTGCTCAGGAGAGAAGATAAGCTCAGCAGGCAGCCTTCTTTCATTCCTTCCAAGGGCTGCAGGGGGAAAGGGAGGGGGGCTGAGCAGAGCAGGGAACATCTGCATGTTTACTCATATAATGACATTACAATCACTGGATTCTCTATACAAAAGACACAAGATCTTTCTCCCCTGTCCCTTCAAAGCTCATTCATGCTCCCTGCCATCAGATAAGAAGTGCAAACAATACAAGCGCGGCCATATTTAGAAAAGTGATCCCACGTCAACATTAGATCGTGGCAAAACCCCTTTAAAGTAAAACCTCAGAAAACCCCTAAGTTCTGTTCACCAGCAATGGAGAAGTATTTTGACAAGTACCGGGACCATATGGTCAATTCCCAATAAGCAGTGTGCCCTCTAAGCTCTCAAACCCCAAAGTGGGTTACATCAAAATCCCTATTCCCAACAAACTCTATTTTCTCAGGTAATACTGGGGTCTCCATTCCCGGTTGTGTGACTGCTGTGCAGTTCTATATCACTAGAAGTCAGAGATATTTTGTTGTTGCTCCAATAAGTACTATCTCTACTATCTCTATTATGTCACACTATTTTTGTCACACTTTATCTCTCTAGGTTTTATTAGCAATCTTCAGAGGACATTGAATCCTACAGACCTCTTCAAATTTATCTCTGATTTTGATCAAAGGCGATAATGAGGCTTATACAGTCCATCTATAATTGGCAGATAGAAGGATATGGTCACACAATGGATTTAAACAAGGAGTCCAACACAGATTCTGCTTGGATTCTTGTGAAATCCGACTCCTATCTATATGAATGGGCAGTCCACGCTGTAGTTCACACTATGTCATGCCCGTTCTTCTGAGCAGATCCTGCTTGGATTCCACCTTGGGCAGGAATGAAGCAGGTTTGACCCATCAAAATTTGGCTAGCCCATGTCTAAATGAGAGGCAAATACGGCCTTTGTGAAATAAAAAGTCTTGGAGAGATCTTCGGTTTCGCCTTGGATTTCCTGCAAGCCTAGAATAACATGCCGTATTTTTCTGATACGAGAAACCCAATATGTGAACAAACCTTAAAGGGGTTGTCTCACTACAAGGATTGCTGCTTTTATGTTAAAGATCTTGCAAAAATAAGTCACTTTGCAATATGCGTCCATTAACAGTGTCCTAACTATTCTGAGATATCCCCTCTTGTATGGGCTGCATCAGCTCCTCAGGTCGCTATAGCCACAGACCTGTTCAATCTCTCCTGATAGGCTGCCAGTAATGGTTGCTATAGCTACAGACCTGGCTTCTACTGCAGCCTAGTAGAAGCCAGTAAACGCACCCCTGAATTCAAAATGAGACCAAGAAAACAGGACTGAGGTAAGATGAATGAATGTAGTGAGACAACCCCTTTAACACGTCTCCATGAACAAGTGATCATAATATGGAGACATATTTGTACTTGAAATTGCTGAAACCTCATGATCTTGATGCAAAACATTCATAATAAGTCCAGACTTCTTCAATTCAGTACAGCTCCGAGATTTTATTCCCATTCTTACAAGGTCCCAGCCGTCATGAGTTCTCGAATCTGGTCCTATCTACCTCTGTAATAGTTGACCTGTGCCAGCATTTTTATGGATTTGGAACCAATGAGTTCTCCTAAGCTTTGTCCACCTCATGTGCACACACAAATTTCTGCTCTCTTCTTTTCTTTCATTCAATTTTGAACATTCTGCCTTGTCAAAGGTGGTGGATTTGCTGGGTCTCTGCGAGGGATGGCAAAAACCACACCTGGGAGCGGAGTTTAGGGGGCCCCCGTTTATCCAAGGGCCCCACTGCAAGGCGGTTGGACTTGCTGCGGGAAAATCCCAGTCACTACGCCTGACATGGTTTTTTTTTTTTTTTTTTTTTTAAAAAAAAGGTTATTTAAAAAATTTTTGAACTTATTTTTATTTTCCCAAGAAAAATTAACTTTCCCATCGCACGCAAAATTCTTTCACTGAAGGTCAGGGTATTACAGAAAATTCAAAGATCATCTGCTATATAATACAAATCTTCATGTAGGCTTTCATTGTCTGTAATATTATTACCCTGAAGTTTTTTGTTTTCCCCTAGGCACGTTCCCCTTTTTATTCATATGTCTTGTCGATGTTCTATCAAATATCCCATCATACATTCTGCACATTATATTTTTCCCGTTCATCCCTGATCTGCAATTTCATTCATGCTGTTCACCAGTTAGTGCTGCAACCCAGTTACTCCAGCCCAAATGGAATCTTTTGGGGGATCCCCTTTTGAGCGTACGTGGTTTGATTTTGGTAACTCTGCTTTGACCAGTTGTTTCCATTGTTCTAGGGGGGGCACTTTGGAGGTTTCCCAATTTAAAAAGGGATATTTTTCCCTAGCTAGAAGAGTAGTAGTCTATATAGGGTGCGTTCCCCTCTCCCGGGGCCAACCCCTCCCCCAAAGAAAAAAAGGCTGTTATCTGGTGAAAAAAAATTTGGGGGAAGACCAAATTTTTTGTTTTAGAAGCCATGTTCTCCCTCAGTAATCTGTGAATCGGACACTCCAACCATATAAAAAAAAGTCCTCTCTCCCACCACATTGGGCAGGCCCAGAGATAAAACATTTCTTTTGATATACCCGAATCGGGTGAGATAAACTCGGGGCCATTTAGTTTGAATTAATGTCTTGGCATGGGATGACAGCGCCAGGGGATGTCAGTTTTCCGTAGTGCCTCATTCGGCAAGGATGGAATATCTTGCTGCCCCCTCCCCCAGAGAGACTTCAAGGAGAGGTTGACAATTTTCAAATGGTTAAAGATGAGGTTTTCCGGTTTCTAAAGATTTATTTCCTCAAAATGGACCTAGGTACCATAAGTAAGGTGGACCCATGTTACCCCAAATTGGGCCTAAAGCATGTCTTAGTGTAGGTATCTGAAGAAGGACCCCTCGGAAGATGAAACTCGGTTGCATGTCCTAAAGCCAAAAGGCCCCTTCCCTTATATTGTGTGGGTATTTTACCCCTCGGGGCCCAGAACCTAAATCGGCAGGTCAATTTTTTCGGAACTTTTTATTACCCACAAAGGGGAAAAACAGGGGACAAGTACCATCCCTTCCTCTATCCCCCTACGGCTGGATAAGATTGTCCATGAGCGTATAGCAAGCCTATTTTTACGTGTAATAAAAACTGAACGCAGTGGCCCTTCTATAGGCAGGTTGGAGTTTCCCTTTAAAGACCCAACAACGCCGCCTCCAATATATGGGAGGGATTATTCTCACCCTCTCGAAACCATTTGGGCAAAAGTGCGCCAGTTGAACCGCCCGTAAAAGATTAAAATTTCCGGGAAAGCCGTCCCCCCTTCATCGGGGGGCCTTAATGGTGGCTCTATTTAAGCCGGGGGTGACCCCCCCATAGGAACGAGAAAAAAAGCTTATCCATCAAAGCGAAAAAGTGTTTTGGGAGAAAAACCGGGGGCTGCGCGGTTTCACATACAAAAAAACTTCTGAAAAAATTTCAATTTTGATTTTTTTATCCCACAACAAGTGACAGGGGAAGGCTAGCCCAGGCCCTTTAAAAACCCCCATTTTGTCTGCCTTTTCCATGGTGGATATTTAAGTCAAGAAAAATTTTGAATGTCTTTATGTATGTAATCCCTAAGTATCTAAAATTTCGTAACCAACGCAGTCTGGATTTTGAGGGCATAGTGCTTTATCAAAAGCGTTAAAGGAAATAGTATGGACTTATCCCCGTTTCACCCTACCCCGGTACCCCCCTAAGGTGTTACAGCTCAGTAAGCCTTCCAATGATCTCCCCCGGGGTTCCCAAGACACCAAAATGTCGTCCGCGTTTTAAAAGGGGAGTTTTCCTCTAGTCCTGCGATTTGCCAACCCTGTATACCCCCCTGGCTTTTAATTAAATGGCTAAGGGGTCCATGACTAGTGCGAAAACGCGGCGGGCAGGGCCCCCTGTTGTGCCCCCCTCTAACGGGAAGGGTCAGAAGCTGACCTTCACTTCACCCTTGCGGTTGGTTTTATATTAACCGGCGGATCACTGGAAAAAAAATTTTGGGGGGAAATCCCCCTTAGCCAGCGCATCACAATAAATCTCCCCTCGACAGAGTCAAATGCCTTTTCATTGTCTAAAGCAGCAATATATCCTTTTCCCCCATTAATTTTGGTCCCCGCGATTGGTATGTTTGAGGTTAATCTCTGTCGTTTTCCCCGGATAAAACCTGATTGTTCCCCCCCAACCAAAGGAGAGGATCACCCCAGTGCACGCATAGCCAATACCCTTTTCCAAAATTTTTGGTGTCTAAGTTTAACAAGGATATCGGTCTATAGGAAAACTGCATGTTCTGGAGGCCTGCCAGGTTTTATGAAATTTTAGTGATTACTGCCTCAGAAAAAGGGAAAGGGGGGAGGGAAAATCCTTGCCCCCGCTGCCCCAAACAAAATTTTTAATCTGTCACCCCCAAATGTTCCGCTCACATTTTTCCATCCCCCCGGAAAAAACCTCAGGCCCCGGGTTTGTGTGTTGCTAATCTCCCCATGCCCTGCTGATTTCCTCTGCGTGATATCTTTTGCTAGGTCCTCTACCCCCGTTCGCCTAAGCTTTTGGGAACTTCAATTGACTAAGGGGAAAAAAATCTATTTCTCATTACCATTGCTTCTGGGGGGTGTTCCTGTTAAAAAGAGCGAACTCGACTAAATTTCTGATCGGGTTGAGCCAAAATTTTGTTTTTTACAAAACCACCCCTGGCCCCAAAAGTCGTTGGAACTCAGCCCGAAATGATTTGCCAATGTCTCCATTCTTTCCCCTCAACAAAGATCGTTTGTTTTTGATAGAAGTCTTTTCTGGGTGATTTAGTCAAGTGTAACGTTTTTAAGGCCCCTCAGCTCAAGAAGCCTCCTTTCGGATGGGGGTGGGTTGGTTGCAAAGTCCCTTCCCTTAAATGTACTCAACCTCTAAAAAAGTCCCCTTACGACCTCAAAATCGCCCCCCCTGTTTGCGTTGCAATGCTCCAATAGAGCCCCCCCCCCAATTTTCCCCCTTAGATGCTTCCCATTCGACCAAGGGGGTTTACTGAACCTTTTTATTTCTTCCCCGTTGACACCATGTGTTCCTGGGAGGTACTTAATACCTTTGGGTATCCAGCCATTAGGGTTCAGCCCCCCAAACGTTGAGGCCCCTCCCCGGGTGAAACCAGGGGGGGCTTCAGGGGGGCATGATCCCTACCTCTAGGAGGTATTGACCGTCGGAATCTTTTTAAAATGTCTTAGAGGCAAAGGCTAAATCCCGTCGGGGCAGAGGGGGGGGATGTGATGGAGTGAAAAAAGAAAATGCCCTGTTTGGGGGGGAAGCCATCTCCCTGTCCAATCAAATTATGTGTTGTCGCCCCCTCCCCCTGAGACCCCTTTTATGTGTCTTGGGGGTTTTGTCTGTCTAGATCCTGGTCTAGGTGGCATTGAAGTCCCCCAACAAATCAAGGGAAACCCCCGGTATTGTGAGTCTTGGAAAAGGGCGTCAAGAAATCCTTTGTGAAATGGTGGGGTCATATATAAAACCCCCCAATTTAAGAAAATCCCAGCCCCCCGCCGAACATGTAAAAGCACTCCCCCCAGAAGATCTTGTGAACGCCCGACTGGTTGCTCCGGGGCAGTGTGGTGTCAATGAGGTACAGGTGGAGCAGACAGAGAAGTAATCAGGTCACAGGAAGGGTGGACAGCAGCAGACAGGAGCAGTCAGTAGTCCTTAAACAAAAATCAAAAAAAGGGAAAAACAAGATAAAGCAAAAGAGGCGAAATGCAAAAAGGGAAAGGAAAAGAGCAGGATCGGGGAGAGGTGAGTGCCGGAAGGAATGGTGGTCGGGAACATGAGCGAGTCTGCGTTCTGGAACGGGGACTAGGGGGTGCATCATGACATGCCTGACATGCCAAAGGAAATACAGGTCACTCCTTGTCTCATGATTTATTGTTCCTTCTTTACAGTAGGATTACCTACTAAGATTTCTATAAGATCTATATGAATTCATAAACTTCCCTCTACTATAAAGGCTAATATCCAATAAACAGCCCGGTAAGATTTTCCGGTGTATCCTTCAAGAAGCAGTCGTGGTCGGGCCACTCAGATATGAGGGGATGAGGTGGAGGTTCACGTAAGGGTGCAGTCAAGTGCCATGGGTAGTATCTTCCTAGAATATGGTCAGTGTGCCTTAGGGGACAGGTATGCATGTGCCGGTAATGAGCAGTGCAGGAGCGGGGAGAGGTGAGTGCTGGAAGGAGCGGCGGCTGGGAACACAAGCGTCTGCACTTTCCGGGACTGTGGCGTGCATATGATATTTTAAACCCCTAGAGCCAACGGAAATCCAGGTCACTCCTTGTCACATTATTTATTGCTCCTTCTTTACAGTAGGATTACCTAGTATGAATTCTATAAGTCTATTTTGAATTCAAAAAAACTTCCCTCTATATAAAGGTAATATCCAATTTAAAAGCCCGGTAGATTTTTCGGTGTATCCTTCAAGAAGCAGTCATGGTCGGGCCACACAGATATGAGGGGATGAGGTGGAGGTTCACATTAGGGTGAGTCAAGTGCCATGGGGTTTTAATCTTCCTAGAAAATTTGGTTTAAGCCCCAGTCACAACAAGAAAAAGCCGTGTAATAGTGATTTCCAGAAAGTGATTCTGGGTAATCATTCCCATTGCCTGAAGTTATTGGCATCATTGTACATGAATATTGGCCTATGTCTTCCAGTCTTTGGGTTTTATGTTCTTCAATAAATGTATTTTAAAGTATTAGAAAAAACTAGATTTCCTCGGCAGGAAATACTGTATGAGACAAAGGGAAGTTGTCTTCCTGTTTTCATCAGTATGGGATCACGCGCTTTACACAGTGCTGGCTCCAATGGATGCTTGCTATTATTTTCCAGATTGTTCACCACTTCCAAAACTGAATCTCAATCTCACTGAGGAGCGCTCTGCTAACCAGGAAGCATTTTGGGCAGAAGTCTCTGAAATCTTTCCAAATTACCGTCCCAACTAATTGCTTGACACATAAAGCAACCCTACTAAATGTAGGGTTGTCCCTATCTGGTGTTGGGTGACGGTCAGAGTAGAAAGCGGTTAAAAAGAGCATCTCTCATTGTGGAGGACCTTGTCCAGTCCTATATGACAGGGGTCCCCAACCGGTCCGGGCCCGGGCCCCACGGGCCTTAGCCCATCCCCCCGCCGGGGCCGCGGCCCCCGGGCAACATGATGCCGGCCCCCTGGACTAAAACACCCTTTTAAAAGTCGGCTTTCTCTCGCAGCCCCTGTAATCCGGCCGCCAGACCTTTCAGCTGACCCCATCGTGCGGTGCTCGGTACAGGGAAAGGGAGGATGATCACCCCCCCTAAATTTCCCCTTTATTGTAGATGCGGGGCCCACTGGCTCCCCTCTGCAGCGATGAGCGGGAGGGGGTGTGATGAGGGAGTGAGTCCACCCCCCCCGCCCCTCGCTGTGTTGGCTGTGGGAGGAGGAGCTCGCGAGGTCGGGAAAGGTGGCGACGACTTCTTTTTTTTTTTTTTTTTTTTTTTTTTTAATTGTCCCGGCTGCCTGCCTGGGGGGCTATCATTCCTGGGGGCAGCTATTTCCCCACGGGGGAGTATCCCCTTGGGGGCGTTTCATTATGGGGGGGAGTTTCTATCAATATGGGGGCGCTTCACTATGGGGGCAGTATATTACTGGGGGCAGCTTACTATGGGGGCACTATTTATACTGGGGGCAGCTTCATT